>JAEQBH010000337.1:0-163952 GCA_016808115.1 Tetrastigma voinierianum
GACCATTTTCCATTTTTCATTTTCTTTCACGCCACGGATCACACCCCAATTTCTTTTCATAGAGACGCCATATATAACGATTATGCAATTCTAAACAATTCATGATAATATATTCACATGCATATATCAACACAATTAAACTCACATAAATCATGTTATTCAATTTTACAACAATACCAACAAAATTAACTCACATGTGATAATACTCAACAAATCAAGAATTCATTTTCAATTACCTCAAATCACACAACATAATGTGAACAAGGAAACCCTCGTCAAGACTGCTCACTCGCCACACAACGGTGATTTTCCACTCTGCTCAAAGATTTCAGATCTCATAACGCCTTCCGTGCTCAACAAATCCTCATCATAAATCTACTAAACTGTTAATAAACCGTTGAAAGATCACTTACCTTCTCGAGTCAGTTTAACTCCACAAATTGGTGCCCACGCATAGCCCTCGCCGCGCGACCGACTTTCGCTTCTGTCTGCCGAGAACCAACGGTCCGAACGGAAATCTAAAGATGTTCACTCTTCTAAACCCCACTCACTCGCACGATTTCAAATTCGAGAAGAAAATGATTCTCCTTTACCTTTATTCATTTAACTTTTCAATAATTCTATCCATGTCCCTAAGTTTCTAAGGTTTTCGACATTACTTAATCTAGTTCATTCATCCTCATCCTCTAACTAATCACGCAACACGCTGTCATTACTTTTTATACGTAGCAGAGCGACTTTTTTCATATCACACACGTCTTCTTACAAGTCGCTTTAATAAAGACTGACACTCAGTACAAAAAACGCTGGGAATTCTACCGTCTCGAATTCGACATGGTAGCTGGGATTAAGAGACGATTCCAACAGAGTTCCTGCTGGCCATCCAAGATCTAGAAAATTCTTGCATTTTTACCGAAATTACTATTTACCTTTTTTTTTCGTAAAAATTAGAATTTTCCTGGGTTTTACAACGGTGGTTGCTGCCATCTTTACAGAATATTACTTGGTTGTCGTCACAGATGTCAGCTTATTCAGATACACCATTCAAACAAGAGAAAGATATTCGATCAACGATGTTAATCCAACCAACGACATCAATACGCCATAATTCGAATCAAACATTATACTTCATAATAAGAATATCAACTCACAGAGGATCTTAACTATCACACGTATGCTCTTTTACCAATATATTATGTTATTAACCTGTATATTATTTCATTATTTATAGCTTTTAAAGAATTTTGGTTCTACGTTTTAGTAATATATTATTACTGAATCATCACCTTTTTTTCTTATAAAATTTTACAGTAGTTTCTTTTTAATATATTTAATTTAAAATGTTAAGAAAAATGTATTTTTGTTTTTACATACACTTTAATTTCAAGGCATAAAATCGTCTCCAATGGACTCAACGTGGGTCTCAGGTAATAAATAAACATGTCCTTTGCATGTGTTAGAATGGAAATATAAAAATTAAATATAATTATGAAATGAGTCTCAATATTAATAAGCAAGGCTGCAGAAAGAATAGTTTGCTTTTTTACTTAATGCTAAATATAATTTGTTTCAGTTTCATCAAGCTAACAAGACTTAATAACATTAAGATAAGTTTGCTTGCTTTTTAACATTCGGCAGTTGTTATAACGATAAATACGAATTTAATATTTCCCGCGCTCTCGCCTGACCCCATCTCCGGGCCTTAAAGCATCAGCCATTTAACCGTAATCGTTTCAATGAACATTCATTTTCTCAAATCTACATATGTCGTGAGCGTCGGGTATTATTATTCCACTCCGTCCTGTCCTTAAACTATATTTTAAAAATATTATTTTATTATTTTATTTTATATGGTTTAATATAAATAATAATAATTGTAATGTTATTTAATAAATAATTTATAAATTTGGCAATATTTTTATTTTTATGAAATATATTAATTTTAATATAATAACAATAAAATAAAAAATAAAAATAAAAACAAAAATCAAATATAAACATGATAAGTTTGAAAATTTTCTCATATTTGCCAACCCGTTCCGTTTAATTTTTTAAACGGCATGCAGGTTGGTAATTAAAAATAACCACGGCCACGATGGGGACCAACCCCGCCCCAAACCCCCTGTCATCCCTAAGACAGCCATTGCAATTTCCTCTTTCTACTTGTTAGAAGATTAAGCTGATCAAAGATGACTTTTTCTGAATAGAAAAAACTAAATATTTTCACTTTTTCTATTAAAAACTTTTTTTAAAATTTCAACAATAAAATTACAAAATTAAAACAAACAATCGAACCGAAACTATTCGCCACAACATTCACTAAAAACAAACAGCCTCTAAGATCAATAAAATCACATAAGCAAATTTTTATATAAAAATAAAAATATTATAAATATGGATATCAAGAATTAATTTTAAAAACCACCTATGTCATTTATAACCTAAAACCTTTCTGATCCCACAGATTCCAGAAGAAATTTGAATTTTTGGGGTTTATGATAACGAACAAGGAAACCAAACCAAGGCATGAGATGGAAAGAGGAAAGAGTTGAGGGAGGAGGGCAATTACCGTAATAAACGAAACCTGAAACAGAACCGACCAAGAAGTATTCACTATTCAGGCGGAGACCAATTCAGGGGGCACACAACCGAGGCCATCATCGTCAAAGAGAGAGAGATGGGCGTCTTTGACGCTTCCCGTTCTACCCTTCCGCCCACACGGCCACACCAAAACCCATTTGCTGTTATTCACTTCACTTCCACTGGGTTTTGACAATTCCCTTACCCTTCCATTTCATTTCTCCCAATATTTCCTCCGACCAATCACAAATATGCGGTGGTCAAACCTGTGGAAGTCCCGCGGTTTACCTTGGAATATTCGGATCTCACCCTTTTTTTTTTAAGCTTTGTTTGGCTTCCCATTGAATTGAATTGAATATATAAATATCTACCGACCTTTTTTCCCTTTGCTGACCAACAAAGATTCTATTTTTCTTCTTTCTGATTTTAGTCAAAATATTATTTCGGAAAACCGTCATTTTTTTTGTCTTTTAATTCAAACAATCAACCCGGCGGCAAGCAGACTCTAGTTTCAACTTTCAACCTCAATAGATTCAATTCTTTTGATTGAAAGGTTAGAATAGAATTTCTGCAGCTGGCAGAACATTTACAAAACTTGGCCTCCTATCGGAGATCTGTGCATAGAGATAGAGAAAGAAGCCCTCTTTATATATAAATAAATATACAAGGATGGATCATCTGAAGAGCATTTTAAGCTCTTCAATCCTGGCGGTTCGGACTTCCTCGTCGGTGAGGGCTCCGGAAATCATGCGCTGTTTCCCGGCTTGTACTTGCTATCTGTTCTCTTCCACTGTGTCCTGCTCCCATTTCCATAGGTTCAATTTTTGTTACAGTTAATACTACTAATAAAAGGAATACGAAGATGATGATGATGGTTCTGTTCTGACCTTCACAATAAATCTTCTTACACGAACTGTTCGCTCTTGTCCAATGCGGTGAATTCGCATTATTGCTTGCTCCTCTACTGCTGGGTTCCACCAGGGATCCTGCATTTCCAATGTAAACTATTTTGATATCTAAGATATAGGAAAGAATGTTAATTAGAAAAGGGAAAAACAGACAACAAGAATGTTACCATTAAGAATACATTAGGAGGCTGCTGTTAGATTCAAACCAACACCACCAGCTCAGTGTGACATTAGCAATACCTGAATGGGAGAAAGATTTAGTTGGGAAAGCTGTCTTGGCAGTAGAGAATTTTTTGAGTTTCGATGTTTGTCTGATGTCACTCATTTTTCTCATTAGCCACACTGAACTCTTTCAATATCCTCTCCCTCTGTTTCTGAACCACTTTTCCGTCATATCTTAAGAATCCCATTCCTCTCCTTCTCAATGGGATCTCCAAGAGATCCAAAAATGAAGTCCATTGGCTAAACACAATGCTTTTCTCACCAGTACCTGACTGGGAAATACGTTCTAGGCAATGCATGAGTTCGGAGATCTTTGAAGACTCCTTCCAGTTCTTCTCAACATCAATTCTAAATCGGTTTTCTGATGGGCATGTTATGAGATCTGTTCTTTTTACCAGTTTTCGACATATTGGGCATAGCCCACTCAAGGGGGTCCTCCAGCTTGAAAGTAGGCATTCCCTGCACATTAGATGTGCACATGGTGTAAGCACAGGGTCATCCGCTGACTCTAGGCATATGGGGCACTCTTTGTTTTCGCCCTGTCGAATTCCCTCAACAACCTCTTCAACATATGCCCGAGTAGGAAGCAAATGATTTGCAGGGTCAGAATAAGGATCTTTTTCAAGGAACTTGCTTGCAAGCTTGCTCAAGTCTGCATACCGTTGTGTATCACCTCGGCTGCATATTCTCAAAACCAGACAGTGTAAGAATCAAAGAAAAGAAAAAGGTAAATATGTCTATTGATTAGCATAGGACTCCATCCCCACCTCATAACAAGAAATGGGTGGTTGCAGCACTGCCTCAATCGAAGTAGTAGCTCAAGGATAGATGCATAGTTATGAAGAACTCTGCCTTGTTCAACAAACTGATCAAACTGGACCTGTTTTGTATAGCATGCAAATATACAAATTTGAAATGTCATTAAGAGGCCAAACTTGAATACATTTTCAAAGCACTGGGTCTGTTTAAATTTTTTGAGAACAAAACTTTAGCCATTAAAATGCAAGTTTATTCTCAGCCCTAGGGAGAAGCTGATAATAAACAGTCACTTAAACTCACCTTAGATCTCTTGAAAAGGGCACCATAAAATCATGTTCAGCTTCTGATTGTTCACACTCAATGACTTGAATGTCAGTTGGAGGAAGAATGAGTATGGGCCTAAAATAACATCAAAAGTGAAAAAGAGAATACATATTAAAGAGAGAGATTTTGTTCAAGTAAAAATTAAATGAATAATTGCATAGATAAAAGATAAGGACATTGTTATAGTATTATAGAATTAGAAACTAGTTGGAATATGAAACTTGGCCAGAGGTAGTTTATATTCTTCCTATTTAATTTGGGATTGTCTTGTCTATAAATAGATCATTTGTGATCAATGAAAGACAAATTTTTTCCCTTCAATTATCTATGATTACATGGCATCAAAGCCTAGGGATTGAGATTTAGAAAAGGGCAAATTTTTTGGGAAAATCTCGAGAAAAACCTACATCACCAACAACACAACTCCGGCAATTTTTCCGATGACCCATCTCCAACAGGTGACCCTTCCACCTAGATCGTTGTCACCAAATCTACCCACCGACGGTGAGACCTTTTATAGCAATCCACTCACGCACCGCCACACGCGACGCTCAAACACGTGAGGGAGAGTGGAGAACATTTCGACTATCGGATTTCACCTCCAATGTCACCGGCCGCCGATGTCCCACTCTTCAACGTTACTTTGTGTCTATTGATGTTACTTTATTTGAGACTACCCCGTTTTCCCTTTCTTCGCTTGTTCCTAGTCAAGAGGAGGATGATGAATTATTAGTGTACACTATTACCTCACCGGCTCCACCAACTCCCACTCTAGCTCTTGTTCCTATTAAACCTCCCATTACTCAGGTATATTCTCAATGCCAGAATCCTCTAGTCTCTAGTCCAACACCGATTGCTTCGTCATCAGATCCAATTTAGAATGTTGATCTTTCGATTGCTCTCTACAAAGATAAACATCAATGTGCTCACCCAATCTCTTCGTTTGTTTCCTATAACTATTTGTTGTCTTCCTCTAATTCCTTTATATTACATCTCTTGATTTTATCTCTCTTCCTATCATTGTCTGAGGCTTTATCTCACCTTGGTTGGTATAATGCTATGGTAGATTAAATGCAGGATTTAGATGACAATGATACATGGGACTTGGTGCCTTTACCTACTGGAAAGAAAGTCATCGACTGTCGTTTGGTGTTTGCAATAAAATTTAATCTTGATGGGTCTGTTGCTAGCTTGAAGGCATGTCTTGTTGCTAATGGCTATGCTCTTCTAATACTTTTCTCCTATAGCTAAGCTAACATCTATTCGTCTGTTTATTTCTCTTGCTGCTTCTTATGATTGGGACTTGCATCAGCTTGATATCAAGAATGTCTTTCTACATAAAGATTTTCAAGAAGAGGTTTACATGGAGCAACCTCTAGCATTTGTTGCTCAATGGGAGATAAGGAAGGTGTGTCATCTTTGAAAATCTTTGTATGATTTGAAACAAAGTCCCCATGCTTGGTTTGGAAAATTCAATCAAGCAATTGAGACATTTGGCATGAAAAAGAGTAAGTATGACCACTCCGTCTTCTATAAGAATTCAAGTTCTAGTATTATTCTACTGGTAGTATGTTGATATTATTATCACTGGAAGTGACTCCAAAGGTATATTATCTCTTAAATCCCTTCTTCACAATCAGTTTCACCCAAAAGATTTAGGAATGTTAAAGTATTTCTTAAGTGTTGAAGTCATGAGAAGTAAGCAAGGAATTCTATTATCTCAACATAAATATGTGTTTGATTTGTTATCTAAGACAAGGAAGTTGGGTGCCAAACCATGTAGACTCTAATGTGCAGATCACTAAAGGAGACATATTTGAAGACCCTAAGAGATACAAAAGACTGGTTGGGGAATTAAATTATCTTACAATAACTTACTCAAATATTACTTATTCAATAAGTGTTTTGAGTCAACATATGTCATCTCCCACAGTCGATCATTGGGCAACTACAAAGCATATCCTATGTTATTTGAAAGAAACTCCTGAACATGGAATATTGTATAAAAAGCCTGAACATACCAGAATTGAATGTTTTTCTAACATAGATTGGACAAGATCTAAAAGAAGATACAGATCCACCCGTGATATCGCTTTTTTATTAAATCCGATATCACAAGATAAGAAGCAAATGTCTTCACTGCCTAAGGCAAGAGTAAGAGTATAGAGCCGCGGCAGGCACCTGCCTATATGCGGGATCATGTGGATACGTCAATTATTGATGGAAGTAGGCAAGAAAACTTCAATACCATCAAAGCTTTGGAGTGATAACCAAGCTACCATGTATATAACCTCTAACACAATATTTCATGAACGAACCAAATACAATGAGATAGATTGTCATTTTGTCTATGAGAAGATTCAATTAGAGTTTATCTATACACTATACATAAAGACTAGAGAATATTTTCACAAAACTCGAAAGTGGGGGATCGAAGTTGTTTGTAACAAATAAGTATAATCAACAACTACGCTCCAACTCGAGGGTGTTAGTATCATAATTAAAAACTAGTTGGAATAAGGAAACTTGCATTCTTGTAGAGTTAGGAAACTTCATATTCTTTCCTATTCGGTTTGGGATTGTCTTGTATATAAATAGGTGGTTTGTGATCAATGAAAGACACAATTTTTTTCCCCTCAACTATCTATGATTATAGATATGAAAAATGAAAGAACAGCAAATTATCACCTTCCTTCTTTATCCTTTGTATCCTTTGTCCTCCTCAGCATCAGAGGTCTCAAGATAGCTTTAATTAATCTCAACCCTCTTAGATCACCGGACTCATAAGGCTTTTGAATCAATTTAGACCACCTAAACAAAGGTAAAATCAGGATATGAGCAAAACACCTTGGAGTTCAACTCAAAATGACTACCATTTTGCACACTAAAGATTGTTTTCTTACCAAACCCAGTTACACCATGGCTCAACACGCAGAAAGCATAGGAGGCTGTAGAGATCTTCCAAATTATTCTGCAGCAATAGAGAACAAGCAGTTTTCACAAATAAACATGAAACAATGAACTAACAAGGTCTATTCCTTCCTTGAATTTCGGCTAATTAATGGCATTGCTTAGTGAATCCTAATCCAATAGCTAATAACTGTTAAAGGCATAATATATTGTACAAAACACTATTTGATTTGGCAATACTGTATCCTCATAACTGTGATGAACAAGTGAGAGAGAGAGAGTAAGGCAAACCTGAAGAGGAGTGCCTGTCAGGCACCACCTGCAATGATAATGCAAAGCAGCCTGGAGCAACAAAGGTCCGAGGATTTAATAGTGTGAGCTTCGTCTAACACCACCCTATACCACTCAACTCTGTGGAAAATGCTGCTATTTGCATCCTGTACCAAACATTCCATGGTTGAATTAGGAAGTGTCAAAAGGGAAATGAAATTAAATAGAGAACATAAACAAACAATCTAAGCGCAAATAGGATCTGGTATAAATAGAATTAGTTGAAGCATGAACGGGGAGTAAATAAACAAACATTCTAAGCACAAAAGAGTTTGGTATAGAAACAGTAATCCTTACGTTCTTATAGGCCGAAGTTAAGACACCATAAGTTGTCAAGACCACATCATATTCTGAGATCACCTTGGGGTCATTGGTTCTGTCTCCACCATAATGAATAAAAATAGAAATACTTTCTGGCTTTGAATGCGTTTCCAGCTCATCCTGAGGTTTTATTTAACTCATAAGTTAGAATGTAGAGTGTCTGAATACCAAAATATTTCTCACTTCACAATAATAGCATCTCACCTTCCACTGACTTAACAAGGCCATAGGACAAACAATAAGAGTTCCACCTTTTACTTTTGATGGGGCTTTTGTGTGAGAATCATAATTTTCCTCTGAGTCTTCAGTATCATTTGAAGCATCAGTTGGAAGTTTATGGACACCGGAGTTTCCCCTGCTTGGTCTTGCTAGTATTAGGGCAATTGTCATCACGGTCTTCCCTAGCCCCATGGCATCTGCTAAAATCTACAAATATATAAAGCAAGTTAGGAAAGCATATGCTATTGGAAAACACAATGGCAACAGATGTGGACCATAGCTCTCAAATGCACAAATCATAGAATCCCATGACCAAATTTACCAAATGGTAAACAGTAAAGTAACAAATAATAACAACAACAACAATAATAATAATAATAAACAATAGTGATGATGATGATGATAATTACACTGATATTATCAAGTAACTTCTTCAAACCTAAATACATCTATATTTAATTGGAGTATGGTACAAACGAGTGTTGTAGAATGACTGTATGGTACTATTATCCCAAAGAGATGATGAAACAATTACAGTCATACTCATCTGAGAGTGAAAATCAAACTGAAACAATAAAGGGGCTGAGTTCAGACATACTCCTCCTCTTGCCATCTGTAATGCTGTGGGTAGTTGTGTGGTTGCTTCCCCTGAGAAGGTGTTTACATAGATTGCAGAAGCCCTCCTGCCATGTAGCATGTTTAATGAACAGGCAATTTCCCCAAAATTAATGATTTACTATAACCCAAATTTCCTTTAAAAGGAAAGGAAAAAAAAAAAAAAAAGAAGTCAAAGAAAGCATACTCATCACATATTTGGTAGGCTGCCCAGCATGGATGAAGAGTCTTTGTTGCATTCTCAGCATCACTTCCCTTCTCCACTTCTGACATCCAGTAGAGAGCTTGTTTCTGGTAGGACCTTAAATCACACATGAGTGTCTTTGGGGGCTCCATCTCCTACATTAGAGAGAGTGAGAGAGAGAGAAGCAGATGACATGGATAGTAATTAGTAAGGGCCAGAGTCATTCAAATTCTGAAATCAAATGATAATTATTTAGTCAGCTATACCTCCAAGTTATATTGATCTGCAGCCCCAACAAGCTTATTTAAAGAAGATTCTGAGATATCTTGTTCATCATTGTTCTGTCCTGGAAAATGTTCGCAGACTGTTTTTCTTATCACTATAGGCAACATTGATGGAGCTTCATCCGTATCACCCTGTTTAGCTCACAAGAAGAAAATTTTCTTTTATGACGTGCATGAATACACCACAGCTCAACAATCACTAACAGAGACTATAAGGTAGTAGCTGCTCATGACCAACAAATTTAGGAGCTGAGATCATACAACAGAAAATGAACAAGAAAACAACCATCGGCCATCGGCCATGCATACCTCAAGATTTAGTTTACGATTCCTTGAATCAAGTTCCTTTGGAGTGAATTCAGCCTGTTTAAAGAAGAACATAGACAATATGTTTAAAATTAAAAACTAAAAACGATCAGGGGCAATTTTTAAACTCATTTTAAACTTCCACAGGACCAATAGGAAGACGAAAATCAAGAGTGTACCTCCTGAAATGGTTTAATATTCAGCAATTTAAACAGAGTTAGGAGAGGATAAAGTGTGGAGTCGATATTTGTGGCTGCATCTAGCCTCCACATGAAGACTTATCCCCCTCATTGAAGACTGACTGGTGAATATAAAAGCTTCCAACCAGAAGAGAAGACCCACAATATTTCAACAAAAGCTAGTGGAATCAAACAATCAAAATTTAAAGAAAACAAAATGTTCAGCTAACAAAATTTAAAATTTACCTAACATACAACACTATCTCTTGCATCAAACCAAGAACTATTGGTGCAGCTACGCATCGGCCAAGTACCTTAACCTTTGAAGACTTTACCAGGTAATAATACTTTGTCCACTCCATTACAGTCACCAATCTGGTATAGAAATAAAATCAAACTTACAGAGCATTAGTCTAGAATGTCAAACAAATGAATGTAATTGAAACTTAGGATATATTTGACTCTGACACTGAAAGCATAGCAAGGGAAAAACATAAGTAAACTGCAATCTCCAAGACAATATAAGATGTGTTGAAGAATGAGCAAAAAAATATGAAGTGGCACAGAAAATGGAATAAGAGGAAACCTCTCCGGAACGTTTGGTTGAGAAGCGAACTATAGAGGATGATACAGAAGCAGCCTTTGCACCCCATTTTGAGTGACATTTATTTCAAATCAGCAGAAGGAAAAGAGACGACTCATCTCATTGGTTCACCACTTCTTCCTTTGGTGGTAGAAAGACCTATAATGGGGGTTCTTCCCACCAAATGCCAATCTGGTTCTTCTGGAAAATCCCCGTCCTCCACCAACACAGGAGTATCTGGTCTGTCCCTGATGGTCCCTTTCTTCACGTTGAAGTTTTTCTGGAGGATTTGCTGTATCGGAAGATATCGAGCTGTCCCTTTTCTTTACATTAAAGGGTTTCTGAGGATTGTGATTAGGAACAGTCAGAATACTGCAGCCGTTGCCTTCAGAATTAACTGTCACATTCCTTGATTGGACAAAGCTATCAACCCACATTCTTGAGTTTTCGTTTTTGGCGGAATCTAAACCCAGTAACGTCGCTTCAAGTTCTTCCTTTTGGATCTTCTTTCAACCCGATATTGTTGTGGCTTTTCTCTCTGGTCATGTTCATCCTCTGACTTAGCTTTGGCACGTTTTGGCTACCAAACAGAGGATTCGAGATATTCATCAGGCGTCTGCTTTGACCAATGATCGAATGCTATCTGAGCCCAGTAACTGCACATCAAGTTCCTCCTTTACTCTGATCTTTCTTCCGAACCATGATGCCCTTTGGAGCCTCTCTGGTCGTTCAAGCTCTTGGTTCAACCTGGCTTCCGTAGCTGTAGAAGGAACTCTTCAAAGGACATTTTCCTTATCTTGCTCAGTAGTCAACAACGCCGGAGGCCAGATCTTGAATTTTGGGCGGCGGGTATGAACCCACTCTCCTTGCAGAAAACCCCATCAATATCCATATCAGGTTCTTTTTTTACTCTAATCATAGTTTCCAACCCAAGAAGGAACTTCGCTGCTTCCACATCGTTAGTATCCTCTTGCTTAATCTGAGTAAGAATTCGAGCGCCAGTGCTTGTAATGGCCCGCTTAACAATCACCGGAGGAGCGTCGCGGATGAAATTACCGCCAGCATCTTGGTCGTAGTTGCATTGCCGAAACGTTTGAAGACTACCGGATTCAACCGAATCGGACCCTGCGACAGATCTAATCTTTCTGATGCTGCTATCGTCTTGGGATGCATTTGAATCCATCTTGTTATCGAGTGAAAAACCAGACACTGGTATAGGATTGGATCCAGAAGATTGATTAAGAAATTGAGAAATAGAAGAGGAAAATGAAAGAGATTTGAGGTATTTGTGTCAGAGAGATCCATGTATGCTTAGGGATTTGGATGTTTAAGGAAAGCTTTTATCTCATTCAAAAGTTATGCCTTATTGCTTCTTCATTTTGTTTTATGGATTTTAAATCCATTTTAAGGCCTTTTACGTGCTTATTACTAAGTTAACGTTCAATAAAAGTAAGTTTTTTATCTCCTTCAAAAATAAAAAATATTAAATAAAATTTATTTTTATGAGAAACATATAATAATTTTTTTAGTTTAAATATATCAAATTAATCAAACAGATTTGTTGACATCTATTCACTTTGCATTATATTATAATAATCTGTTTTTAACAAACTTGTCTTTAATAAGACTGGAACCCTAAACTCCTCCCCTTCCTATACCTGGCCTAATAAAACTGACAATTTCCAGCCCCACCAACCAAATTGCAATAGGCCGCTATCAAAACGATAACCAACGTAAATTGTAGTCATGTTCATTCTGGCTGCTCTAGCTAAGATTTAATCACCGGATTAACAATTCTAAATTAGTGCTTAGAATTGGCAATTTGGGCCTAGCCACGTTGGGCTATTCCGACCAACCCATAATTAGGGTTGGTTGAGCCAACAAAATGGCAAATCAATATAAATTAGGCTTGACCCTGCCCTACCCCGATATTGTACTTGGCCCATTGTGGACTTGGCCCGATCGAGCCACCTAGATCGACAGTTGTACCGCTTGAGCTCTTAAGTATTTGAGCTAAATCTTATAGACCAATTTCAAATCATTTAACTTATAAAAAATGTAATACAATGCTAAGATTTATTATTTTATTGATTTTTAAGTTTCTACACGATAGCATACAATGATAATTATTGATTTTTGTTGTAAAATAAATAAAATTTGACGGAGATATTGGAGAGAGAAATATGGACGAGATGATTGTATTTCTTTAGATCCTGCATGTAAGTGAGACCCATTTATAGGTTTTTGGCTACATATATCTAGGAAAGCTAAAATGTGGGCTTCATAGCGAGTTATCATAAAGTAACTATAATGACCATTATCAATGAGTTAAAGGCTTCATTTTGTAATGGTTGTCATAAAAACAATCATAATGACCATTGCTCCAGAGTTTCAAAAATGTCCTTTGCTAATGTAGAGATCATTATGGTATGTTCACAAATCTCTTCCGATACATTAGATGAATCACAAACTTCTAGATACATCAAGTGTGAATGATACATGAATCTTCAAGGTAATAGTTTAATAATCTTTCAACACTGATGAATAATCTTCTGTTCATCGGATGAAACATGGACCTTCCCGAGATTGAAGAAAGCCTCTTCCATATTCATGAATCTATATAAGAATGCCCATATTTTATATTTGTGAACACTCCTCGACATTACAATGCGACGCTCTACGCTCAAACCTCCTCTCAAAAGCCTAGTGGAAAAAAAAACTAGCCGAGGAAAATAGTACATGATGTGCACTTTATGTTAAAATCGGGTTACCTAAAAACCTTTAACTAGAAAACCTTGTGGGAAAAAAACTATAAAGGAAAATATACAATGTAAGTCTTGTGGACCTAATTCTCATAATTGTTTTGAAGTTGTCACTCCCCCTGAAGACAAATGTCTTTCAAGCCACGATTCTGCACATTTCAACATATTTTTCAAAAGTAGATATAAGAAGGAACTTAGTGAACAAATCAGCCAGATTGTCACTAAAGCAAACTTTCTCTATAATAATTACATCGTTCTTTTGAAGTTCATGTGGATAAAAGAATTTGGGTGCAATATGTTTTGTCAAGTTTCCTTTAACATACCCATTGCTCATTTGTGTAACATAAGCTACATTATCCTCGTGAAACGAAATTATGGGGACATATCATTTAATCCCACACAAAACCACGAATATGTTGTACCAATGATTGTAACTACACATTCTGAAGCCTCATATAAAGCTATAACCTTGAGAGTGGTCGGCATGGTAACCATAGTCCGTTTAATAGACTTCCACGAAATTATAGTACCACCACATAGAAAAACATAACTAGCTCCAGACCTCACGACATGGATCACATGATATATCAAAGATCCGAGGTTTACCAACGCCATATCTTGATTTACAGATAAAGTAAACCAAAATCTTAAGAACTCGAAGATATCAAAATATGTTTAATGTCATTTCACGCCTCCTTGTAGAGAATCACAACTGCAGCAAGTTTATTGCAATGCAACATCGCCCGGTGCAATTTGGCGAGATAAAGTAACGCTCTAATGACTTAAGTAAGGAACTTCCGTCCAAAATATCTTCAATATATTCTTTAGTCTACATGGGTCCTTATCCACTTACTGTAGACCTGATACAACCATTGTGTGCTAAGTGGATGAGATTTATCCATATAAATTTCAAAAAACCTTCTTTAAATAGGTTGATTAGGTAAGTGTACGAAAATCTTTCGTGAGGGAAGATCTACAGTCGAGGCAATACTTGGTTTTGCTCAAGTATTTCACTTCAAACTTCGTCTCTAAGCATGATCTAGCTTCCTCAATTTCCTTACGTGTTCCAATAATGTTTATGTCATCAACATAAACCGAGATAATACAAAAGCCATTCAGTAACTTCTTTATAAACACACAAGGATATGCACTTAATATTTGATATATTCATTTTTTTAAGAATTCACTCACAACTTGTACTCACCTTCACTCCAACTTTTTAGACAATATAATGACCTTTACAATTTAATGCCATACATGTTGCGTAGTTTCATTTTCGATATGGAATTTTAAATCCACCAAGACTTCTCATGTAAATATGAGTTTACTAATTACCCATATAAATATGCTATCGAATTTCCATTAATCGCAGAGATATCTAAATTCATACTATTTGCCAAATATATTACACCGAATCGTAATGCTATCCATAACGAGAATATGTTTGATCAAAATCAATACCGAAAAGGTCTCTCTACGAAAAACCTCTTGAGTAACTAATCTCACTTAAGACCTCACCGCTCATTATTTCATTTCTCTTCGTATGAACACCATTTATATCCTAATGATAACATTCGAGGTATACATACTACGAGCCAAAACTTTTATTTTATTTAGTTTAGTCAAGCTCACCAATCGCTTGCTTTCATCTACTCGACGCTTCCAGATTGCTATTAATTGAATATAGATCCATATTATCATTTGAGATAGTAAGAGTAGTTGTAGAGGCAAAATATGTATTCGATTTAATTATAATATTTCTATTATATAAGCCTCCGTATTCAATGGTAAATTCATGGCAACTTTCTATATTTTACATTAACCGCATCCTCATCATTTCCTAAAATATTTTGATTCGTCATATGCAATCCCAAAGAAGATGATTATTCGAGGGCACGCGTATTGATTGTTGTCTTCGTGATCCATCCTCTTCAAGAGGTTCTAGAATCGATAAAGGTTTTTTTATTAGATTGCTTTCACCCACTTATATTTCACACCAGTCTCCACACTTTCGCGTATAGATATACTTGATCCCTTGGGGACCTCCACTCTTTGTGGTATGTTTACAACAAGTATATGAGATTTAGTTACTTCTTTGTGGTCAGTAAAAGCATATGGCATATTACTTGCTAAATATTGCAAGTTAATTATCTTATGAACTTTCAGTTCAGTCTGACTAGTGCGTGGATCTAAATATTAAAGATCTTTTACATTCCATGAAATTTCTACATTCTTTAATTCTTTGGTTCTTATCTCCCTTTATTGCCGGAAATGATCTTTCATCGATTTATGTAGCCACAGACCGAGCTGTAAATTGATCCCCTGTTATGGGTTCTAGGTATTTAAGAATAGACAGAGATTCATAACCAATATATAAACCTAGCTTTCTCTGAGGGCCCATAGAGGTACATTGTGGTGGTGATATAGAAACATAGACTGCACATCCAAATATTCGCAGATGGGAAATATTTAGTTATTTGCCATGCACTATTTATAAGGGAGAATAATCATGATATGCAGTAGGCCAAATTTGAATTAGAGCATCATCATGCAAAACTGCATGCCCCCAACAAGAGATAGATAAGTCAGAATGTTGTAACAATGGTCTAGCAATTAATTTGATGCGCTTAATAAAGGATTCGACTAGACCATTCTGGGTGTGGACGTAAGGAACCGGATACTCCACTTTGATACCTAATGTTATCCAATAATCATCGAATGCTTTCGATGTGAACTCATCGACATTATCCATTCATATGGATTTAATTGTATAATCGTGAATCGCTCTAAGTTCAATAAGTTTAGTAATTAATCAGAATGCATTATTTCATGTGATAATAAACACACATGAGTCCATCGAGTGGAAGCATCAATTAGGACCATGAATACTAAATGGTCCTTGATGTCGGGATGAATTCACCCATATATCTCCATGAATTGTCTAAGGAAAATAGAGATTCTATTCAAACTTTAGTACGGAACATCGTATCACGAAGCTTCCTGCGTGCTTCACAAATAAATTTATTTACATAAGGGATTCTACTGCTTGGCAAATGATGCCCAATAGAATTAGTCAAAATCCGACACATCATGTTTTGCCTAGGATGACCAAATTGCTCATGCCATAATTTGAATGAATATGGGTCTTGAAATTTTAAACTCATTCCAACATTGTGATAAGAAGGTCTGATGTATTTATAATACAATCTTGAAGAGAAAGATGGTAGCTTTTCAATTATTTTTAGTTTTGGTTTCAATTTGAAAACCATTCGATCGGATGTCCTTAAAATTGAGAAGGGTACGTGTGGATTGTGGATATATTAGCGCATCATCGATAATCAATTATGTACCCATATGAAGGATTATTAAAGATGTTCTAGAGCCCACTATTAAAACATTATCATTTGCAATTGTAGTAACACTTCCTCTTTTCTCAGTTAAAGTGTGAAATAATTTTCTATCTCTAAGGATAATGTGTGTGGTAGCACTATCGACCAAGCATAGAATATCCTCAGTCTTCATGGGTAGTTATCCAAAAATTTTGATTATCTAAAATAATAAAAATGAAAAATAGAGCATTAAAATAAACCATAAAAAAAAAAACTAATGGATGATATTCAAGAGTAAACAGTCGAACTGAATCTCATACAAAAAATAAACAAATGACAAACTTAAGAAAACAAATTGTCCGACATAAACATAAAATATGATCACTCATTATCTCTAAAATATTCCAAATCAATTTTCAAGAAATCATCATTATCAACATTCAGGGTCATGTTTGCTTCAGGTAAACAAGCATGATGTGATTCACTTTGAGTAGCCTTCCCCTTTTTGTCCTTCCCCGCATTCTTGATATGCTCGACTGGGTATTTAGTGCGGCATGTGCAAGAGACCAATGGCCATCACATCCACAATTTATACCAAACTCGGGGCCTCTCGATTTTATAGTTCAACAGTTAAACTGGTTTTTGTGGAGGAGGTTTAACATTCTTCATGCCCCTTTCATGGCCCTGAACCCCATTAATATTATGATTACCCCGAATTTAATCACTCCTATGAGACCAATCATATTTCGACCTTGACCTCGACTCGACCTTCTCCACGTCTACTATCATTTATGTGAATTATAACATTTACTTCGTGCATTGCTTGTGAACCAACCGACTCGTAGATTATGATTTTTCATCAATAGTTGGTTATGTTTTTCTAATGATCTCAGCAATGCATACTAGTTTGAATGCATAGCATAGTTTTTGGCTTTGTACTACTGTTGGAGTACAAGATTGCTAGCATAGAAAGTTGATAGTGTCTTTTTCTATAAGCTCAGTATCTATAATGTTTTATTTACAAAGTTTCAATGTGAGACAATACGGTGTAGAGTTTAGTTATATTCCGTCACATATTTAAAATCTTGGAATCGTAAATTAAACCAGTCATATTGTGTTTTAGGGAGGATTATGTTTGTTTGTTGATGAAAACGATCCTTATTACTTGGCGTAATAAAACTAATATTTGTCAACGAGATATTCATTTTCGAGGTCTTACTGAGGCGGAAGGTATGGAGAAAATCAGCGCTTTTGTTTTATGGGCGTAGAGTCAGATTCAACATATCTAATGAATGAATACAGCAAAGTGTAACAGAATAACTCCAGGCAGATAAAATATGGGTAGGGTGTGGGGTGGAAAAGGCGGTATGAATGCTGAAATAAACAGTAAAGGTGTGTAGACAACCAGGTTTGGAGGGGGTGCCAGCTGAATTGAATGAAGAATGAAAGTTTTTTCTTTCTTTCTTTTCCTTATATGTAAGAATGCTTTACACACAACATTAATGTGTCAACAGATCATCTGGGGAAGTACAAAACACAAACAATGAACAACATCAACAGGTAGAAGAATAACAGAATGCAGAGATAAATGTAAGGTAATGGGGTGGCAACAATAGTGTAAGGGTAAGGTATGGTGGTGTAAGGGTGTGGCAGAACAATGTGGTAGTAGGTGGCAGGTGGTAAGAAGGAAAACAATACAATATAATATGTAAGAAGGTGTAAAAGGGTAATAAGGAAGGGGAAGAAGATTATATTATTTGATCTTGACAACTAAATTTTTGAAATAGACTGTTGAATATTTTCTCACAAAGTAAAATAATAATAATCAATAATCCAACCACTTCGAATATTGAACAAATTTATGATTTTCCCCAATTTTAAACTAATCAACGTTAATAAACTTTCCCAACATCACATCATATTAGAAATTAAAAATTTGAAGTAGAATGGAGGGTCGGCCAAAGGAGCCAACCCTAATTGGTTCCACAAATTATGTCGGCCATATGTCTTGATAGCCATACAGCGCTCACCAGATGAGGGTGAGAGTGGCATATTTAGCCAGCCGACCCTTTTAGGTTTCAACATTGGGATCTTCTCCATATTTATATTCAACGTCCTTTCAGTTGGTTACTCCATCCAACCGATGTGGGATTCGGAAAACAGTACCTTTTCCGGTTTTAGCCTTTTACAGAGCTTCCTTCAGAGCAAATTTAGAGAGGATGCCCAACCCAACTAGGACAAAATAATACATACAATTAATTTGCCTATAACCGCAGATCTTGTATTAATAAATAGTAATGCCGAGTACTATCTGAAACTTTTCTGGGTCAATTCAAATGCAATATTGTTTCAATCGGAAAGGAAGCAAACCTCTTCTTTCTTATACGGATTTTCACTGAAGTATTAACACAACTTTTCATGTGTACTTCAAAGAACATGAACTGTCTGGCAGTCAATCTAACAAAAGCTAAAATAAATTTTTTTTTTTTTTTGTTACATAAATCCCTTTTCTCAAACATGATTTATTTTTCTACATTTTATTCACTTTATGGTCAGTTGTTAAGTTCTGGATCATCTTTTGAATTCCATTTATATAATCACTGGCGGAGCTAAGAGGGCCTAGTCAAAATTTTTCTCCAATTATCAATGCTCCTGTAACAAAATCACTAATTAATGCCCCTTCAAAGCCAAAAATGAAATATTTCCAGAGGGAGCCATTGAAAGCCTCTTGACCAAATGTCTTAAAGAATACAACTTTAATCACAAAATCAACTTTCCATGTTAGAAATAGGAATAAAATCATAATATAAATAGAATTGTGATTAATATCAAATTCCATAATTATAGTCATCTTGCGTCCACCACCCATTAAACTTATATAGTTACATTGTAAGTGGTTTTTTTTTTTTTACTTTTTGAGGGAACATAAACCCTAAAACCACGTGAAAGAAAAGAATACAGAAAAAGAAAAAGAGGAAAACAAAATTTTGTAAGTTTTTTATTATTTATCTTTAAATTTCATTAAAATATTTTATATGAATAAATGATAAATTGATGTGTTCTTTCGTTTTGCTTATTATCGATAATAATCATTTATATTTAGCATTAAATTTATTATAAAAAATAAATTTTGATTGGTTATTAAGTTTCATGTTGTTAAGTGACATTTATATTTTTAGTTTATATAATATTTTTTTTAAAATATGCTATGATAATTATCAATGAATATGGGTTATGTATTTTGTATTTATATTAAATTGATACTCTTGATAATTTTATTGAATATACATTATAATATAGATTTATATATTGAATAAAATTACTTAAAATATTGTAAAATAGTTTGTTATTAAAATCCTAATCAAATCCTAGTTCCGCCAGTGTATATAATCTTAACTTTTATTAAAAAATAACTTATTTCTAATTTAAATATTTTCGACATTGATATATATAATATAAGAGATTAATATTATAATTTTTTAATTAATTTGTACATATTTTAAACATTTTGAATGATACAACCCAACCTATTTTGATGAACAGGCGAGACCTCATCAAGAACTAGCTGGTCTTAGCTTTTTTTTGCCTTTTAATGGGTATGAAATCTTTTTGTTGTAACTTGTAACCAGCTCAATTGAGTGGGGAGGGCACCCTTTGCTAATTGCTGCAGGTAGCTAGTGTTAGAATTAAGCTCAGATAAGTAAACTAGTGTTTTAATTAAGTTGGACCATTGAACTTATATGAGTTAATTATAGGTCAGAGTATGTAAGTGGATTCACGACTCACTAAACCCTATTATATATATAACTTATATTTAGATTTAGGGTAACAAAAAAACTATTTTAAGAGGAAGAGCATTTCGCTGTCCCAGATCTGAAAAGCAAAAGGCGTTGGATTGTTCTTGGAGCTCACACTGCGTCAAGACCAGAATCGACATTGCACTGAAGATTCACACGCTTTCATTCCTGGGAATAGTATGTATTTTATTTTATTTTTGCTTCCATTGCATATGAAATAATAGATTTCTGGATGGATGTCTCGAGATTCCAACATCTGGTATTAGAGCGAGTTTCCTAGATTCCAGATTTGAAATCTTGAGATTTCATAGGTTAATAAAAAGGAAAAATCATTTTTTTTATTTGATCTACCAACAAATATTCTCTCGGAATTGTTAATAAAAAAATATCAATCTCAATTGATTTGATATCCGGTTATTATTTATGGTTTTTTCAAATCATATAATAATTTTTGTATGGTTACTTGTTGATAATCCGGAATTGTTAAGTTTTTTTTTATTGATTTAGCATGACATCATTATGTGATGTTACAGGATCAAAGGTGTTATAATTGATCGATTTACTTACTTTTACTTCGTATCTACAACGAGATCACGCTCTTGGTCGACACGTACTACTAAAGTAAACTCAATTGTTCACAACCCAATCTACTTCTTTTCACCAAAGAAAATTTTGCAGAGAGAGATTTTTTCCCTTGCTCTTTGTTCTTTTGTTCTTCTCTTTTTTAACAAAGAAGAAAAGGGATTAAAAATAAAACTGCATTCGTATTTGAATTTCAAATCTACGCTACATGCAAAGCAAAGATTTACATGCAATTAAATGCATATATATATATATATATATATATATATATATATATATATATATATATATATATATATATATATATATATATATATAGGGTTTGGGTCAAACCCGTCAATGGGCGACCCGACCCAATTTCTAACATCTCCACTCACATGACGTGGTTAATCTCTATCGCGAAGATTTTGCAATACCAATATAGCAATAAGTTCATACTAGATACAGCACCTAGCGAGTGCTTCGCATTTGTGATCTCATTACTATGCATCTATTAGGAATGACATAGTAGCTACAACCTTTATGTGAAATATTTCCAGATTTAATCATTTAATCAAGTAAAGCATTCTCTTAATTTTGTCTCTATTTTACAGTTTTAACATCTCTAATCCCTTAAAGAGCATGTTAAATAAATTTTGTATTCATAATCAAGTCTTGACTTTTCTCAAGCGACAAGATTGGCTAGTCGATGAATACAACATATATAGTCTTCCTTTTCTACTCAAAATTTGCAATTGATACTCAGTTGCTTATCTAGACATGTTCCATAGATCGAATCAACCCTAATCATAGGTAACATGCTAAGACAGCAAAACACTAAGTAAAAACGCCAAATAATAGCAAAAAGTATAAGGGTACATAATGAGGTCAAAACTTAACCTCTTTTGAGGTCTCACAAAGTGGAGAAGCACATATTCATTCTCCTACTACCCTTGCGGTCGAAAAAACACACATGGTATGAATCATGTGTTATAGTGTTTACTATTTTATGATGTCTTACGAAACACTATACAGATTTAAGTTCAGTCGCTTCTAAGCACCTAACCTGAATTCTCAAAATACTCATTTCAGCATGTGATTTTCGAGAACTCACATCTGGCTTTCACAGGTTATTTTGGACATTTATCAATCCAAATTGGTCATGCAAAGAGCAACAAGAATAAACCTCATCTCATCTTTTAATGAGGCGACAATCCTAACATTTAAGTCTCATCTCTACTCGTTATCTGTTATAGAGGCGACACTGCAGAAAGTGAGCCAATCTTTGACCTGCGTGACATCTTCTTCGTTGAGTTTTAAATATATCATAAAATGATGTGTGACGCCCCCAACCCGGCACTCAGTGTCAAGCGAGGGTGTCATCAATTTTTTTTTTTAATAAACTTATAGCCTTTAAGCTTGTTCAATTATATAATGTTAAACACTTAACTTGTACCATATCCTGTAGCAGCGGATTACTAAATATATACAAGCTCCATACATGGAAGTGTTCAACATTTACAATATTTACATTGCTTCATTTGTTTACAAACAACAAAAAGGATATTACATATACAAAATAGATTAAAAGGTCTTCAAGAGCACCTAATGATGTGTTGACTCGAGACCGAGCGCGGATTGTCCTGTCCTCTTGCCTCTGATTCCGTACCTACACGGATGAAAACCCGTGCTAAGCTTTACTCTTAGTGGGAATAACTCGTGGATGACCACTAATAAGAGTCATCTTGTAAGACCCGAGAAAATTCCAATTTCTGGAAAAAGGGCAAAATCGTAATTTCGATAAAAATCCAAAATTTTTCCAGATCTCGGATGATGAAACGAATTCACCAAGAACGCCTCGCAAATCTTAGCTAACACGGCCGACTGGGCCACCTTCCGAGACGCGGATTCAGACGCTGGCGAGACCGGTGCCTCATTAAACAAGATTTGATGTGACAAAAAGTCAAGATATAACATATAATTGGGCGTGACATAAGCTGCATGAGCAGAGAAATAAATAATGAAAACGACTGCTCGAGATTATGCCAAGGCCAAACAGCGGTTTTATTAAGGCTGAATTTCGAATTGCAACGAACAAGACAAAACAAGGAATAGCTATCTTCAAACCAAAAGAGAAAAGATGCAGTGGCTGGACCATAAACAGATTTAGCGTGGAGATATTGTTTCTGGGAGCGAGAGAGAGCTCGACTTCTCAGACCCTGCGCGATCCGACCGTCGAAATCCTTCTCGGGAAGCAAGAAGGAAAGTCGTTTCACGCGACGAGGCCTACTGGTCTGATTTCGAGGAGTTTCGACAACTCGCAGGTGGGCTTTGATTCGTGCCAAATGAGGTCAGCGGAATCAACAAAATTTATATCCTGTTCCTCCTACCGCCGAGTCACTCGCAGATAGCTTCGCTTCAGTAACAATTTGACGAGGATGAGTTTTCATCCCAGAATTTATTTCGCATGTTATGGAAAAGGTAAGGCTTTCTATTCGATTTTCGGATTTGTTTCAAAACAAGCAGAGTAGTTTGAAACCGAATAACTGTAAAGACTAAAAGTGATGTGAAAAGGTATCTTTGAAGATTTAGGTCACTAACTCGATAACATGGGCAAACAAGAGTCCTCGGTTTTATCTCGCATTACGACAAAGCTGAACCTATACCCAAGCCACATAACCGATCTTTGTTTAACTAGCAAACCTAACCCTAGAATCACTCCTTATTTGAGTCAACACAGTAACATGCACTACAAAATTCCTTTCGCTTAAAACCCTAACATTCAACATCATTTCGTTGCTCAGAAGACCATCTAAACCACAAAGGTATCTAGCAATAAGTATACACTGGGATTCTAAAGCATGGTGGGTACGCCAAATTAATGACATTAAATGATATTCAACCCTAGTTTGAGAAGATATTTTATAAATACAAGCATTCTAGCATTCAACACATGAGGACAACCCGCAAACGCCCCACAACCAAGCTAGCCACCTTCCTCTTCAGCAGGCTTAGCTGAGCACCCAGCTGATTGTTCCAGAGGCTGCTGTTTGTAGCCTAGGAAATGAGAGAAAGAGGAGAGAGAAGAGAGAAAAGCCAAACCCTAATTGAGCTGCGGAAGATATTTATATAAAATGAAAATGTCTCTGAAAAGATTTCTCTCCCAATTTCCTTCTTGTGGTTACAAAAATTATCTGGTTTATATAGGCCACCCATTTATGTGAAACTACAATGTCTAATGATTCTCGGGCCAAAATTATGACAGGAGTAATACACCAAATGAAGTCGGTCACACTACAGCATGACAAGGCGTTGAATTTCACGTTAGGTACAAAATTTCGCTTATGTAGCTAAATTCGGGCTTAGTTAGCTAAAATTCCCCGCTAGGGTAACGAAATCACCAAGAGATAGCGAAATCGAAAATTTCGCTAGGTATTGGTACTTCATGATAAATAAATTTCGCTAGCTTAGCGAAATTTTTAAAGTGATAGCGAAACTCGGATTTTTTCGCTAGAACAAAGGTGTAGCTTTAGTCCTCTGGGCCTAGCGAAATCTTCACAATTTCGCTTAGGATTGTGAAATTTTCTATGATTATGAATTTTCGCAATCCCAAAATAAATTTTGGCAATCTTAGCTAAATTCCTTGGAATTGCTGGTCTTCACTGCATTGCCTACTACTCCTCTTCTGCATTGATTTCCATCACTTTGACTTCATTCTTTCTTTGATTTTTGGTATGTTTGATGGCTGACAATTGAGTTCAATCTTCATGGTTCATCACTTACATCGATATTGAACTTCCAAAGTACGCAAAAACCTGCAAAACAACCAAAAAATACCTCTAAACGACATAAGCGATACTAAGAACACCTGAACACTTCAATTGGCATAATTCGATATGATTAGGCGCGCAAAGCACTCAAACCTATCCGACATAGTGGCCCAAAATAGCACTCAGTACTAATCAGGCTCTCATCCTACTTGCTTTACTCTTAATTCTAAGAGCCTTGTTGATGTTTCTGCTGGTTTGAGGCCTTGAACGATCGCTTCTGATCGCTCCAAATCTTGGAACCGAGGTGAGGAATTTTTAGAAACCCATGTGATAGCCCTCGTGATCGTCTACCTTAATTGCTCAGTTGTAAATGGCAAAATTTAGCAATAATTTGTATTGTGATGTGTAGGAGGCTGGAAATGGCCATGAAATTCGGGTTCACAAAGTGAACCGATGATTGGATGATTGGCCGTGAACAGTAACTCGAGGGTTTTAATGTTCACATGAATAGTGACACGAAAATAAATTTTTGTGTGAAAATGTGTTTGGTGGAGTAATTCAAATTGAATTGCTCGTGTTTGTTAAATTAGCCCATGTGAGCTAATTCTTGGTGTAATGTATTGAGAATTCACATAACATGCTTTGTGTGATTTAAATTATGTAAATATATGCATGATGATATATTTGCATGTGTTGTGTATATATATATTGTGTGAAATGGCATAATGCATTTCATATGCACTGGGGTAGCCTAGAAATTAGGTGAGTGCTGATGAGTCCAAAAACTCATGAGATTTTTAATCCATTTTTCTGAGTTTATAATGAGAATAACGTTGAATTGTTGACAGAAAACTGATAATTGAATCAAATTCCAATTGCGGTGAAAATACAAGGTAAAAATCAAATTTTAGCAAAAATCATAAGAAATCAACCCCAGAACTGAAGTCAAAACCGAAATTAAGTCACGATGTGAAGTGCATTTCCAATAATCTGCAAGTCACGACATCAAATTTGGCTTTGAAGAAAATCAAGAGTGAACAAGTGAAGTTGTAACCTCGAAGAAGGAAGTTGAGACAAAAATATGACTTGGTCGAGATTGAAAGAAGCAACAACGCAGGTTCATGTCAGCGACATCATATGTCGCGACACCAAAAGGAGATAAATGATGTCGCAACCACCATGAGGTCGTGACAAGGAGCTGTCTACAAAGCCACAAGAACAGCCTTCTCAAGTAAAAGAAGTCGCAACTAATTTTGAAAGAAAGGACTTGATGTCGCGACCTTGACAGTTATGAAGAATAACACCAAGGCCTACCGTAAACCCAAATCGTAATACCAAGAATTAATGAAGAAGCAGTACATGATGTCGCGACACCACTTCGAGGTCGTGATGCACTGAAAGCTTAGCAAAGAGACATGGAGGTCGTGGACACTCAATAGAAGTTATGATAAAGATTATCAAAGAGATCAACATAGAGGTCGCACGTTAGAACAACTAGAGATATCAAACATCAGATCAAGATGTCAGCGACGCTCCTTCAGAGGTCGCGACATCACCGGGTTGTATTATGGTCGACATCGCTAGTGGCCGCGATATCACCATAATGAAGAAGGTCGCGACGCTCCCCGCAGTCGCGACATCAGCTGCAAAGAATGGAGGTCGCGATATCATTTAGCTGCTGCGATATCATATCCAAGAGATGTCAAGACAAGTCACAATAAAAGAAAAGCTCTGAATTTACATCAAAAGAGCCTATAGCATAACATTGAAGTCGCGACGCATGATTGAAGTCGCGACCAAAAGAGCTCACAATACGTAAAGGTGAAGTCGCGACGATGATTGAAGTCGCACCTCAAAAGATCTCACAATACGTAGTGAAGTCGCTGACGCTATTCGCTGGTCGCGACATCAATTGGCGCGAGAGGGTCGCACGCCATTTAGCGGCCATGATGATCGATCCACGGGTGATAGCGCGTCGCGACTAGATAAAAGTTTCGCTTACGTGACGAACAAAACGGTCACGACGTATGATTGAAGTCGTGACATCAAAATACCAATGATAATGAATGAATGAAGTCGACGTGAAAGAGAGGTCGCGACATTACGCTTCAAGGTCGCGACATAGAAATGGAGCTTTACATGAACAAACAAATGGGCGGCTTATTTTGAAACCCACAAGGAAGTGCATCGAAGTTAGGCTCAACTCGTAACCTTATAAATAAGTAGTCGCTACGTATGAAAGCAAACTTCGCTACCGAAAAGAGAAGTCCGGTGCCGGCTCGTATTTTAATTTTCTCGTTTCTTTTTCTTTTGTTTTGTTGTTATTTTAGATTAGATTAGAGTAGATTGTTATTTCATTTGAATTTCTGGATCTGACAGCATAGTTGTTGAAGTTGAAGCTGAATGCGTAATGTTATTTTCTTCAAATTATCATTCGGTTTGTTTGGAAGCCCAAATGAATTTTGGGAATTCGAACTTCCAAATAATTTACGTAGTTCGATCGTGAGTTACCACAGTGTAATGAAGTAATTCAAACCTACTCTTCCGCAATTTACTCGTTGTTAGAAGTTATCTTTCCCGCAGAATTTATCGTAGTCTACCGAACTTCACTGAATCGCTTGTCGGGTTTTGTTTATTTTTTGTATCTCGATCCAAATATCTGTCCTATACCCGTAATAGGATTGTTTCATGCTCGATTCGTGGAGGCCCTCTGAGTGACACAGAGAAGGCATTCCTGAGAGTATTGAACAATTTCTCAAGGGTATGCGAACCTAATATTGGGGATCTATGGGCTCTGTGAATTATAATCGATAAAATCTTCTTCTCACTTGAAACCAAGAATGAGTAGAATGACTTATCAATTAAAATGAGTAGAGAGTTCGCCTCTATTCGAATAAAGAAGTCTAATCCTGTGTTATATGATCTAATCAAGGAAAGAATGAACTATTCCAATTTCGAGGATGAGAAACCAATATAGTGTAAACCCATGCCTAGCCTATGTCTTAGGAGCTATAAGGTTTACAGCCCATGTTCTGGGTATGAAGTATTGAAAAGAAAAATACCCAAAGACAAGGCAACCTCGGGATAGTGAGTTATCTAATCCTCTGGGTTTTCGAAAGAAATGGAAGATTAGATGATGAAATGTGTCGCATGAGAAATCCACATGGCATTACCATCTTCCTTGGACGGATTCTAAACTGAGGTTCATGAAGCCAAAGTTACGAATCGTCTCATAGGAATTGATGCTTCATTAATAGCCGCATTTTTAATGCATCCCTTTAAAAAGCTAATCGAATTCACTCTATTTCTTTTAATTTTTTTATTTTAGTGTAAGCATTATTTCATTTTGTTCTTAGTTTACATATCTTTGGTCTTCTTTTTCATTATTTTAAAGGTTGCTAGATATATCAATTGCAAATCATAGTCTCTGCAAATCATACCCAAATAGTATAGAATCCTGAGTAGTCGTGCAGTTGATCGAGAATTCACAGATCTCGGGATCGATATCTGGACTTAAATCCACTTTATTACTTGTTCGACCAGACATTGTTAGTGTAACTGCTGGATCAAAACCAGAAAAGAATTTATCTACTTAAGAAACCGTTTTAATCAAGATAATTGCAAAGAAATATAACAAACAAGTTTCATGGCATTATATTTGGGCTGGGATTAGAGCACAATTGCACAACGCTATAAATTTGTGTTAATGTTTTGATCCATCACTCACACTTACATAGTGGGAGAAAAAGAGAGAGTTAACAAGTTTTTGGCGCCATGTCGATCAAAGAATTAATTAGGATCACTATTCGACTAAAGAAGGAAATACTAATTTGGACATTTTTAAGAAAAAGAATGTAAATAGCTTTTCAAGCAATGACTACATTAGTCACTAATTTTTGGCCAAGCCATGCTGGAAAATATTTGTTATTAGGTTTGAATTAATCCTATTAATATGAGGTTTTTATTTCCCCAGAAAACCTTTAATGCACAGAAACAGATCCGACCCGATTCCAGACACCGACCAGAGAGAACGTCAGAGCTTAAGAAAGACAAAAAGAGCAGAAACGCAGCTATGGCGTAAGAGACATGCGACCAAACAGAGGAACAGAGGACAAAGTGAGACCCCCCACATCGACACAATGGAGGATTTCTGAGGCCTATTATTCAAGAAGAGTATCTCCGCAATCGCATGTTCTTACAAGTATGCAAACAATTTTGAATTAAAGTCAGCCTTAATTACAATGGTTCAACAACATCAGTTCACTGGTCATCCCACCGAAGACCCAAATGAGCACCTAGGAAGATTTCAGATGGCTAATACAAAGGAAGCCGAACGGCAGGAGACTAGAGGTGATAAAACCACATCTCTTCCCATTTTCTTGAGACATAGCAATCACATGGCATGAATCATTACCATATATTTCCGTCGATACTGGGAAGAGTTGCAGAAGCTTACTTAGACAGATTCTTCCCAACAAGGGAAGATGAGAGCCCAGAGTGTCGCTGGGAAAGATTCAAAAGATTGTCAAGAGGTGCCTAATGCATAAATAGGACTTGAAGACCCACATGGATATAGTGTATCACGCCTCCGAATGATACATCCATGTATTATCGATGCTTCATGCCGTGGAGCATTCAAGCCAAAAAAGTGTCAAGAGGCAAGAGATCTGATAGAGGACTCCGGGCAAATGCAATACAAAGCTCCATCCAGCTGCAGGTAGTAGCAGAGGAAAAGGGGTCATAGAGCTGAGCAAGATGACAGCCATGGAGGCTAAGTTGGATGCTATAATGCATAGGATGGACAAACAAGAGAGGAAGATGCACACTACTCATGAAATAGGAGCAGTAGAAAGAGAATTGATGAGAAGAAGTGCTGATGTGCCAACAAAAGAAGATTCTTATGGTGCTGAGGAGGTTAAGTACGTGAACGAGCAAAGAAGTTATCATTTCAAGCCAAATCCTAACCTGCCCATACACTACAATCCAAAGATCGAGGAACCATGAGAATTTCTCATATGGTGGGAGGGGTATTACATGGCCTAAGGCAGTAAAGTGGACATCATCTCTAACAAGATATCAAGAATAATTAAGGTTCCAGCAGCTAAGAAGGAGGTGAGGGCAATGAATATCGTGGTCGAGGAGAACCCAACCATTCGAGGAACAAATGTCGTAGCTTCATAGGGATAACAAGAGGTTGTCACACTCCACGATCGAAACTATCCGACTTGGAAACTTTCAAGTTTGATACCCAGATGTTTCAGAAGAATGCTAGTGCTTCACTGAAAAATCTAGAGACACAAGTAGGGCAATTGGCCCTGAGAACAAGGGAACATTCCCTAGTGACACCTAGAAGAACCCTAAAGACTCGCACATAAATTCAATCGAGAAGTGGGAAGGATTTCAGCAAAGAACGGAGCATTTATGAAAAGAAGAGACTAAGGTAGAGAAAGAAGAGACTAAAGAAAGAAGAGAAGAACAAATGATTGAATGTATGAAAGGAAAGAATGACCGTAAAAAAGAAAGAAGGAGTACCAAACTCTATGCCCCGCAGTTGTCATTCCCACGCAGACTCAGGTCAAAAGAGAAGAACAGCTTAAATTTTGATATTTTCAAGAAAAATAGAAATAAATATCCCATTTGGTGCAGGTGATCACCAAATGCCTCTTTATGCAAAATTTCTGAAGGAGGTGCTGAGCAAGAAAAGAAAGATAGCTGAGGAGGGTATAGTTAACTTGACTGCTTCATGCAGTGCCATTATCCAATAGAAGCTCCCAACAAAGATGAAAGACCCTAGTAGTTTCACTATTCCCTGTTCTATAGGGAAATGTGAGTTCAAGAAAGCTTTATGTGACTCTGGAGCAAGTATAAATTTGATGCTCTATCGCTTATGCAGACTTAGTTCTGGGAACTCAACCCAACAACATTGGCTGTATGGCCGATAGATCAATGGCACAAATCCGCAGGGCATTCTCGAAGATGTACTACAAGGTTGGGAAATTCATTTTCCCAAGAGGATTTTGTTATCATGATGGAGGAGATCCTCGTTCCTCTCATACCGAAGACCTTTCTAACACCAGGAGCCGCCTGATTGACGTACGCAAAGGCGGAACTGACACTCAAAGTTGGGAATGAAGCAGTGCATTTTAATATTAATAGGAGTCTGGAATATCCTAATGTAGAGGAAGACAGTTGTATGGTTGTAAGAAGCAATAGCCTTCTCAATGATGAAGTGAATTCTGATTGTATCATTCAAAACTCTATCAATGAAATTGAGATGAATTTTCAAAGACCTCGGAGCTTGATTGTGAAGTTCCCGCCTTCAAATTTGTTTAATAATGAAACAAGCCCCAAGTATAAATGAAAACAAATTAAGATGAAGTGAGTGCTCAGACACAAAGAAACTCATGGGCAGAAAACTAGTGCAAAAGGTTAACATTGGAAGGAGTTGCCTACTATTTGAAATATGAGCTTTAGAGCCGTAAAGGAAAAACCAGTTTATCATATCACCAGATTGACCGTCAAGAACGTAAGTTGCCGGTAATTTTGAGGAAAATACAAGGAAGTTTTATTGCTTGGTCAATTGAAGATCCGCAAGGTGACAAATTCCTCTATTCAGAGCACAAAATATTGCCGGGAAGATAATGCAAAAAACTTATGTTGAGCATCAAAGGAGGTCGAATCGCCATGAAAGAAGTCATTTAAAAGAAGTTCTGAAATGGTTAAATGCGTGTTTTATATATGCTATATCGCATGCTTCTTGGGTAAGCCTAAAGACATGTGGTTCAAGAAAGCGTGGATTCACTAATCTAAAATGGAAAAGAACGTGAACTTATTCCTACAAGAACTCGTGACAGATGGAGGGTTTGTATCGACATGCAAAATTGAATATCGCAACCGTAAAGGATCATTTTCCTACCTTCATCGATCAAATGCCGGATAGGTCAGACACCCTCATTTTTGTTTTCTTTGATGATACCGGATATAACCAAATAGCTATTACAATCAAGATTAGAGAAACCACTTTTACATGCCCATTCGTACTTTTGCTTGAAGAATGCCATCTGACTGCAATGCCCCGGTACCTTCCAAAGATGCATGATGTCTATATTTTCCATCTAGTGTATAGTTGCGGAGATTCTTCATGGATGATTTACAAAGGTATGGATCCGCTTTGAACAATGCCCGCATAGCCTCGGGGACGCACTTCAAAGGTGCAAAAGACAAAAATCTAGCTCGAATTGGGAAAATGCCATTTTATGGCTACAAAAGGGATTGCCTGGGCACATGGTTTCGCAGCCAGGCTCAAGTAGACCAAGAAAAAGTTTTAATTATAAGAGACCTAATGCCACCCACTACGCCTCAAGGGAATCGTTTCTAGACATGGATTTTATAGAAGATTTACCGTAGATTTCTCAAAATTGCTAGACCACTATGCGTATTGTTGAGAAAGATAGTAAGCTTCATTTTGATGAATCCTCATGTAAAGCATTTGAAGAAATCAAACTGTGACTAGTGGAAGCTCCCATCATGGCAAAACCGTATTGGAACAGAGAATTTGAGAGATCACATGGTGATGCCAAGATTTTGCAATGGGTTTCAGATTGGGACGTAAAGATGAAAAAGTGTTCACAATATCTACTATGCTAAAAACCTTTAATGAAGCACAAGAAAATTACCTACTAATTAAAAGGAGATGCTGCAATAGTGTTTGCATGTGAAAATTCAGGCCATATATTTTGGGTCCTATGTTGTTATACACACTGATCATGAAGAATTAAATATTTAATGGCAAAGAAGGAAGCAAAGCCAAGATTGATCGTGTGGGTATATTGTTGCAGAATTTGATTTAGAAATTAAAGACAAGAAGGGCAAAGGATAATGTGATAGCTGATCACTTGTCAAGAGTAGAGGAACCCACTGCATAAGAAAAAGGAAGAGCAATGAAGAGAAAATTTTCCGTATGAGCAAGTATTTCACCACATCTAATCACTCCCGTATGCCGATATTGTGAATTTCTAGCTTGTGAATTATGCCAATGTAATTCAAATACCAAAGAGAAAAAAGTTAAGGACTGACAGCAGGTATTACATCTGGGATGATCCATATTTGTTTAAAAGAGGAGTTGATCTGATTATAAGGAGATGTGTACCAGAAAGTGAGCAAAGCAAGATTTTACAAGAATGTCATGCATCACCTTATGGAGGACACTTGCAGAGATAAAACAACCCACAAAATTCTCCAAATGGGATTTTATCGCCTACAATTTTAAGGACTGCTTTTGAATGGGTAAAGCCAGGTGATCAATGCCAAAGAATGGGAAATATCGCAAAGGCATGAGATGCCCCCGCAAGGTATCCCGGGTGGTGCAATTGTTTGATGTATGGGGAATGGATTTTATGGGGCCTTTTCCAGCTTATTTGGGAAATATATACATACTTAGCCGCGATTATGTATCAAAACGGGTGTATGAAAGAATCATTCTAAGAACGATGCCACATACTGTGGGTTTTAAGTAAAGAAATATTCTAGCATTTGGGACACCTTAACTATAATTAGTGATGGAGGAAGCCATTTTGCAAATAAGGTGTTTGACAAACTCATGAGCAGATATGGTATCAAACACATTATGAGCTTGGCTTATCATCCTCAAACAAATGGGCAAGCTGAAATTTCCAACAGAGAAATAAAGAAAATTCTGGAAAAGACTGTGAGTTATAGCAGGAAAGATTGGTCTTTGAAGCTTGATGATGCATTATGGGCATACAGACTGCTTTTAAAACTCCCATTGGAATGTCCCCATACAGACTTGTCTTGAAACCATGTCACCTCCCTCTCTTGAACTGGAATACAAAGCCATAAATATCAAACAACCTGAACTTCGATTTCAAAATTGCAAAGGAAGAGAGACTTCTCCAACTGAATGAACTGGAAGAACCGAGAAACGGCTTCATGACAATGCTAGAATATACAAGGACAAGACAAAGAAATGGCATGATCAAAGGATTCTTAGGAAAGAGTTCAGAGAAGGGGATAAAGTTTTGCTATTTAACTCCAGATTAAGATTATTTCCAGGAAAGTTGAAATCAAAATTGAGTGGACCATATACAGGGGTGTCAAGTACTATCTTTTTTTGAGCAAAGAATACTCAGGACTGATGCTTCGGGAAGAATTCAAAGACGGGCAAAGATCAAACACTATCTCATAGGAGAAAGAAAAGGAAGAACCCAGCTGGTGAATCGAGAGAGAGAAGGCTTAAAACAGCTAGTCCAAATTTAAAGACTCAAACTGAGCAAACATGGGAGGCAACCCATAGATTTTTTAGTTTCTTTATATAGACTTTGAATTTTTTTTATTATTACGCTTTTTTTGAAAAACAAATTTTATTCTGGGGCCATGATTTGTTAGAAATTGCTAGGTTAGTACTAGATTAATTTAACTTTTGGAATTGTTACAATATGCGTATGAAGAATCAAATGGCTAAGGCGAAGGAACAAACTCCAAGACTACTCCAACACTTCACAGACAGAGTAACTCGAAAGGGGAGTACTTTTCTCCCTACATAAATTATGTGAAAATTGAATATAATACATTTTTGAATTGCTGTGTGGGAATGATTAAATTGATGCTAAGAATGTGCAAATTAATAAGGAGTGAAAAGTTATCTGATCATCAAATTTAGGGCAAAGTGTATCAAGTCGCGACTCAGATTTATGTCGCAACAGAAGCTGAGGTCGCAACTTAGCCAAGATCAAGGAAGAACAAGGGCACAGTAGCTTAATTGTTGTGTCACGACATAAAATGAGGTCAGCGGATGTAATTTCGAGAGGGTCGCGACAAGAACCATTCCTTCAAAAGAGTGGTGAGAGTCGCGACAACTCAACTATGTCATAAAATACCTGATGTCGCAGCTTGATGATAAATTGTCCTCCCACAGTTTACTTATGTCGCGACAAAGAAGAATAAGTCGCGACATAAGAGAATAAAAACACTGGCGCTTTAATTTTGCCCCCAAATTTAATGATAACACAATCGTATTCAAATTAAAGTCGCGATTAAACACAAATAAATGAAGTAATAAAGAGCCCAACATAATAAGTGAATTGCAACCGTTGAGAAACTCCTCCACTACCATCTCCTTCCTCAAGCAAATACAACCTTTCATCTTCGGGGGGATATTCTCTCGGTTCTCTCAATTCTTGCAAACCCTAAATCCGAACTTCTTCCTAAAAACCTTCGACTTAATGGTCGACCTTCAACCTCATCCCAAATCCGAAAGGTAAATCACGGAGGAGTATATCAAACCGGGCGGAAGTTCATATGGAACCTGAAAAGGAGAACAGGCCGTCGGAACAACTAGAAGTTCAACCAGTTACAAAGCAACAGAGGAAAAAGGGAAAAGAAAGACAGCAAGAAGAAGAGGAAGACGAGTTCGTCTCAGAAGAAGCTTTCTCCGTCTGGAAAAAGCACTATGCTTGTAATACCCGTAATTTTAATTGATGTGTTTTAAATCGAATTATTAAATTTAATTTTCCTAGGTATATATTTTATTAACTTAAAGAGTTATTTGGGACGAATATGTTATTTTGACCCTACAAATTATCTAAATAATTATCATTATGCAATATTAATTTTAATATATACATTTTATATTATCGTTAGGATTTTATGGATAAAATGCCCTAATTAAGTGTAATTAGGACTTAATTATATGGTTTAAGCTTAAAGGAGGGATTTAAGCAAATTTGGCAACTTTACTAAATTACCATTTCAAATTTCCACCTTCTCTCTCTCTCCCGACACTCACGGCTGGGCGCCACTCCCTACCGGCGCTGACACTGGCTTCCGGCCACCGATCAGTCGTCCGACACCGGGAAAAGTAACCCCATCACCGGCCACTTGTCTTGCTTTGGGTCACTGAAACTACCCGTCTTCGCCGAATCACGCCCGCAAAGGCTTCCTTCCTCGCCCTTTGCCGCCGACTGTTCCTAGCCATTTTCCGCCACCTCCGCCAAACCGACACCGTATCTCAACCCTGCCCCAAAAAACCTAAGGATCCACCCTTGATCGACGCTCTAAGGTCGCTTTGCCTGAACGGCGGGTGAGCTCGCCGAGTTGGGACTATCTGTGGCCGATTCGCCACTCCCGGTGGTCCTCCTCACCGAAAACGATCACATTTTCGGGTCCTCGAGCTTGGGCTTCGCTATGGGTGTCCTTAGAATCTAATTCCGGTAATTCAAATTTTTCCGCGAATGACCGTCGACTACGGCGACTCGGAAGCTGCATAGAATGTAACGTTGCCGCTCCGTGGTTCCGACTGCAATGGGTTTTCATTCGAAAGCTTCTAAGAAAGAATCTATAATTCCTAAAACGTGTGTGAACTCTAATCGTATTTCATCCTAAAAATCGATTTTAATTGTTCGGACAATGTATGTTGATATGTCCATCGTATTTCTGGACTACATTGAACTCAGTTAATTGATTGTATGATCCAAGAAGTTAATAAGATTGATTGTGTATATTGCAAATACAAATTAAGTTGATTTGATGGATCGGGACGAGTCATAATAACAATGTGTGGTCTTACCGATGTTTACGATCGTGTATATTGGAAATGTTATTTAGCAGATTCTGGACTTGTTTTACAGGGAGTTAAGTCCAGTTTTTAGGGGAGGTTCACTTAATTTTCTAGAGAATTCTAGATGTGCTTTTATATCTGGCCTAGGCCTGTGAATTGTCTAGTTCAGCCCAGAGCATGTTTAAACCCTCAATCTTGATATTGATTATGTCTTTCTATTCTAGATTGTCCGACAAATACAGTGTTCGGCGAAGCCGCCTCCTCGAGACCCGATTCTTCCGTGAGTTGATATCATATAGTTTACGACACATCATCTCGCATGCATTGCATAGCATTTATGGTATTTAGGGCTAAGCACCGCATCATCACGACATGATTATTACTATTGGAAGTGTATTTACTTAAGTAGTAATTAAATTATTTAGTTTGTTAGCAAATATATCTCGCATATGAGACTATTGCTATGATGATGGATGTGAGTGTGTATTGTCAAGTGTGATATTGTCGCATTGTATTTGAAATGTCAGAATAACCTACAGCAGATACTACCTAATGGGTTACATCGTAGACCGGTGCGCAATCGTGATGATCTGATTTATGTTATAGGTTTATATTATGGATAAGAGTCTCGGGTTGACGCTTTCTGGATGAGGTGGGTCCCCGTCGAAGGCATTCTCAGGCGCATATAGAGTATGATATGCTAGTTGCCGGAGTTAAGGACTCCCGGTCGAGTCGCTCTGGCGCTATGTTTATCGGGATTATGTCATCGGTTAAGGACCCCGGGTCGAGCTTCTTTTCTTCTCTGTGGCGCCACCATATTGATTTGAGAGACGTATGGCTTCAGAGTATCGGGGCATAGGTCCCGCTTAGAGTTCTCGGACATCGTGATGATTATGTGATGATATGAACCCGATGTGTGTGCATGCATACATATGTGAGTGTATTGTTATATAGTCTCAATATGATATATATATTATATTGAAATTCTATATGTATAACCTGTTGGTTGTAGAGGTGGTATAGATTATATGATATTAACTCACTGCACTGACTGCTCACTTACTTTTCGTGCATCGTCACCCTCCTTCTCCGCACTTCTTGATAAACCGTCGAATTCTCTTCCTTCACTACTACATGTACTATTATGATATTATTAATCTTTGTCTATTTAATCTAGGTGTCATCAGCACTTTGAATATTAGTATGTTTTGTAATCTCGTATAATTTGTTCATTTTGTGTATGATGACGGCATGCTGGATCGAGACTTTATTTCTCCCTTATATTGAGGTTTGGGCATCCTGTTAATATTATATATATGTATGTGGATATATCGTCAGTGATCGCATGATAGCCTGCATGAATATTTCAATAAGGCTTCGCTACTTATGCTCTTATGGGTCTTATGCCTTCCCATTCCCTAGCGCCTAGCCACGGCCCTGTCGGGTCGTGACAAAGTTGGCACGCAGCTATAGGTTCATTTCCTATGGCCTAGAGTCTAAGTTTCCAAGATCAGCAGAATTAGGACGAAGTTCGTCCTTGTCTCCATTACCATTGCATCTAGTTTCGCTTCAGTCCGTTGAATTTAATTGCTAGTTAGAAGTTATCTTTTCCCGCAGAATTTATCCGAGTCTACTAAACTCGCCTTGAATCTCGCTTGTCGTTTTGTTTATTTTGTATTTGATCCAAATATCGTTGTCCTATACCCGTAATAGGATTGTTTCACGCTCTCGATTTCTTAAGATATTCTCCAGACACACAAGACATTCCCGAGTATTGGTTCAATTTCAAGGGCATGCGGTAACTCAATATTGGGGATTCTAATGGGCTCTCAGGAATTATAATCGATAAATCTTCTTCTCACTTGAAGCGAATGAGTTGAAATGACTAACAATTAAAATGAGCAGAGTTCGCCTCGATTCGAACAAAGAAGTTCAATCCCGTGTTAGCAAGTGATCTAATCAAGGAAAGAATGAACTATTCCAATTTTGAGGATGAGAAACTTATAGTGTAAACCTGCTGTTCTATGTCTTAGAGCTAAGGCTTGATAAATTCATGTTGTGCAAGGAAGTATTGAAAAAGAAAATACCAAAGACAAGGCAACTCGACAGTGCAGTTATCTAATCCTCCGCTTCAAAGAAATGGAAGATTAGATGGTGAAATGTGTCGCTATGAGAAATCCACATAAGATACTGATTTCTCGGGACGGATTCTAAATCCGAGGTCACAGCTGTGCTACGTAATCAGTTCCCTCAAGTAGTGAATTGATGTGCTCATTAATAATGATTTTCAATGCATCCCTCTTTAAAAGCTAACCGACCAGCCTATTTCTTTAATTTTTTATTTTAGTAAGCATTATTTCATTTTGTTCTTAGTTTACATATCTTTATTCTTTCATTATTTTAAAGGTTGCTGGTGGATATGTTTCAATTGCAAATCATAGTCCAAATAGTATAGAACTTGGAGAATGTAGAAGATTATAATCTTAAGATCTCTGTGGATCGATATCTCGGACTTAACCACTTACTTGTTCAACTGCACACCCTGCGTAATCATGGATCAAAACCAGAAAGAATTTATCTACTTCTTAAGGAAACTGCTTAAATCGTAAGATAATTGCAAGAAATATAACAAACAAGTTTCATGGCATTATTGTCAGATTAGATAATAGTCCTTGCACACGCTATATATTTGTGGTTGATGTTTTGATCCATCACCTACACTTACATAAGGAGAAAAGAGAGAGTTAACAAGCGCATGACATGGAAAAATTGAAAGAAAAACGAAAACGTTTTTTAAGAAATTTCACAGGATGAATTTCCGGAGAATAGGTTGGGAGACGGTCCAATGTATCATTTTATGAGGACCATGACTACTGAAGGTTCTCCAACACATTCGCCTATGAGAAATCTCCACATTTTTACCGAGATACTTAGGTAGTATAGTTTCGAAAATAACAAAGAATTGTTTTGAAAAGATGTTTTCTCTGGCTACGGCTTAGGCAAGGAGAGGGAGCTTCCACGAGGATCAGACGTGGGTTGTCATTTAGACATTCAAGTAGATCACTAATTTGCTTGAATGTGTTTACTTCTGGGAGCATCAGATATGCACTTAGGGTGGAGAGTAACCCATTTAGGGTGATTCCACTACTGAATTAGCTCACCTTGTAGAGGGAATTATATTATTTTAGGTACAGTGGAGCTGACGAGAGACGACTCATCCCAGAGGCCTAGTTTGAGAATAAAGCCGGTGTGGCTTTGTGTTGTAAGATGTAGTACAGTATTAGAATTCTATAATTTTAATATATGTTGTAAAAAAGAGTAAACTTTTAACTCCCAACCATTGTGATATAGTCGTATATATTGATGAGTACTGTAAGGGCCTAAGGGGCCGCTTACTCATGTTATGATTATATTGGATTGTTTGGGGGACAGTTTGTATATGGGTAGAGCTCGCATGCTGAGACTCGCCTGATTTTTGTGAGAGATGTCGAGTCACCCGACATTCACGAGCATTTCGAGGTTGACGGTAGTCAAACTGACACCCTGTTTAGGCTACACATCTCACTTTACATTTACATATACATATAAAATATCATATAATTTATGTCATATTCTATACTTGTCATATACACATGCTTATATATGTTCCATACATATAATTTACATATGCTTATGCAATCTTATACTTTCTTATCATATCATGTTTCATTTCAGGTTGTTTACATTTTTCTTCTTGTTCTTGTCAACATGTACTTGTCACTGTTTACATATCATCACATAGCAATGCTATGCTTCTCATATCATGTCATGTACTTTTATCATGTTCGAATCATTTGCATATACTTGTCATTTGTTTTATGTTTCATGCCTGCATAAACCTTAGAAGTGGATAAAGGAAACTATAAGGGTCCAAGGCATCAAGTATCATTGTACGAGACAATGACCATCTATAAGGGCCTCAAGGCGCCGGCACACAGACGAGATAATGACCATCTATAAGGGCCCGACAGCTCGAATGACTCCAAACGGCCAACTGACATATGTCAGAGACTTGTTTTTCCCTAATAGGCATGCCCATCTATCCTCTACCATATTCTGCATTAATCCATTTTATTACATTTTTCGTATTATTATTCCATCCAACTATTGCTATCATGTATGTCGATGAGATATACACTATTATTTATTTTGTCTGTAATACCTTCACATAATTCTTAGCTTCAGATTGTTGTTTCATATTTCTAACAATACGTGATATTCATATCTATACTCTTATATTCATCATGTCATCTACTTCTGTAACATCTTATATCTTGTTAATTTATATCTTCATGTACTTTATCTAATTATCATATCTATGACATATACCTATACATTCCTATACTTATATCGTTTTCTCAGACTTATTAGATCTAGTCTCTATCTCCCCGTAGGGAGTATAGATAGTAGACTCCTTTCCTTTGATACCTGTAGGTGCCTTTCTTATCTATACTCCTTTACATATCAAATCTACATATATTACTATTTCTTGTTCATATCTACATCATTTTTTACCATGTATTCCAATTAACTTTAACCAAGCGATTAGTACACTTGGTACAACAATTCAATTTTCAGACAAGATGTGGGCACCAAATGCCATTAAATAGCATATGGTTAGATTCTAGACTCAATGATCTTTCCATAAAGTCCAAGAACACCCAAAATGGAGTCCTAACGAAGGATTTATGCAAATTGCAAGTCATGAAGAAATAAGAAACTTGCAGCACTTGCAGCAGTAGCAGTAACCACTGGTTTTTGTCATTTTTGGACTTATTATAAGCTCAAGATTGTATCAAGCTATATATGTATGGATTCTAGACTCAAAGGGCTTTCCATAGAGTCTAAGAACACCCAAAACGGAGTCCTAACGAAGGAGTTATGCAAATTGCAATTCATGAAGAAATCATAAACTTGCAGTACTTGCAGCAGTAGCAACAACCACTGGTTTTTATCATTTTTGGACTTATTATAAGCTCAGGATTGTATCAAGCTATATATGGATGGATTCTAGACTCAAAGGTCTTTCCATTGAATTCAATAACACCCAAAACGGAGTCCTAACGAAGGAGTTATGCAAATTGCAAGCCATGAAGAAATCAAGAATCATAGCTAGTGAAGAAGAAATTACATCGGTTTGGCCATTTTCAAAAATGCCCAAAACTCACTCTAAAATTCTCTAAACACTTTATGGACTATAATCAACTCAAGGGACTTCCTTGATACATATCTAAATAATCTCGGCTTTCCCCAAACCCGAACACGCTCAATTCTAAGGTAGGAGTAGTTTCAAAAACCCTAGAAAAAGAACATCCAAACATTTTGCACAAATTCCATACTTGAATCCATACAACCCAAACATGTATCCATACATTTTAAACAAAGTTCCTAACAAAAACCAATATAACAAAGCATACAATCTCCCACAAGAGGCTTTATCAATTTCGAGTTCAGAGTGCTCAACTTTCAATCTGAACACTCCTATATACCAATCTTTGTATTGCTAAACAACTCTTGATTTTTGTAGCTAATGAAAAGTAAAAATGCTATCTAAAAGCAAGTGTGTCCAAGAATAGCTTCCAAGGAATAAATTCTATGCACCTTTAATATTCGATATATACCAATATACCATTGATGCCCTCTTTTGTTTTTATAGAAATCAATAAATTAGCCAAACATGTGTGGAAGCAATGTTTTCGCTTTAGATTCTTTAAGTCACAAAGTTAGATATATAGAAGCTCTTATTGAGCTTAAAGTAAAATTTTTAGGTTCTCAATGTCGATGCAAAACCAGGCCTATATCGTACTGTTAAACCATGAAATAAGCTAAAATACACTAGGACTTCGGAAATTCAACTCTTGTTACAATATCTTTGAACTCTCACAATATTTACTTCGAACCTTCGTTGATGCTGTAGAAAATAAAACTTCATTCATTTATTCCATTCCGCTTTCTAAGAGGATATATATATGTTTTTCCATGTATGAAATTAGGATTTTTCATCTTTCAAATTTCCATTCACTCGGCCACCAAATGAAAAATAGAATATAAAAATTCGTGGCTTTGAATTTTCATATGAAACAAACAAGGTTTTCCATACAATAAAGGCTAATTTCCATACATTCCATACTCGATCAACAAATACCCATACTAAGCCAATCAATTAAAATTCTTGTTAATCTTTTTTCGATTCTGTACATTTTCTCGCACTCCAAATAGAGCTTCAGGGACAACAAAAAGGAAAACAAACATATTCCATACACCAAGACAAAATCCATACACAAAAATGAAACTAGACTCATACCTTTGCTCTTTCTCTTTCCTTCTTCTTCCTTTCTTTTTCTTTTATTTTCTTTCTTCTTTGCTCCAAAACGTGAAGCCCTTAGGAATGTATAATCAAATTTGGTCTTTATCCCTTTATATTTTTAAATTTTCCTTATTACTTTTTAGTCCTTATACTTTCTATTTGCAACCCAATTTTCTTATTTCTATAATGGCATATCTCTTCTCATATTATGCCTTTCATATACTTTTTTGAAAAAATTACTAATATACCCTTGGTATCTTGTACAATTCCTGCTTTTCAAATTTCTTTCTACTCTAGCAAATTATAATTACGAAAAATTCAAATTATACCTACAAAATACCCTAAACATGTTATAAAATTGTTAGGGCATATTTTGGGGTATTACAATGTGTATATATGTCAATAAAAAAAAATTTAAGACTTTACTTATATTTGTAAAATAGTACAATACAAGTGCTCAATTCATGTCTAATAATACTTATATTCCCACGTAATCCAAGAGTATTCACATGTGAAAGATAAACATCTCTTGAATTGGCTTCGATAATGGATCATCTACCAGTTTGATGTAGAAATGTATCAGATCAATACTTTGTTTAGCAATGATGTTCTAATGTAGTTGTTCTGGTATCAATGTGTTTGGTCTTACTATGGTATTCGGGGTCTTTTGTAAAAGCAATTGTCGCTTGATTGTCACAAGAACCGTGATCGATTCAACACAATCACCTCGAATACCCAAATTTCCAAAAAATCTCCTTAACCAAACAGCTTCTTGCACGGCTACTGAACATGCAATAAATTCATCTTCCATTGTTGACAAAGCTATGCAAGTTTGCTTCTTACTACACCAAGATATGACACCTTTATTGAGTAAAGAAACACAACTTTAAGTGGATTTGTGTTGATCAAGGTCTCTCCCCAATCGGCATCCGAGTATCCAACCAAATGTAATTCTGACCCTTGATAAACTAAGCAATAATCCATTGTAACCTTTAGATATCTCAGAATCCTTTTGACAACCTTCCAATGCTCTCGTCCAGGATTAGATTGATATCGACTAACAAGTCCAACAACAAAACATATGTCTGGACGTGTGCACATCATAACATACATTAAACTCCCAACAGCACTAGCATATGGAACTCTTGACATTTTTTCACGTTCTTGTGGATTTAGGTCATATTAAGACTTAAAGCCTTGCCTTTGACACCGAGTATCCACAGTTTGCAAACCACTCATATGGAAGCCGCTTCAAGAATCTTTGATATAATTCTTTACGATAGAGCCAAAATTGTTTTTGAACGATCTCTCTTAATTTTTACTCCCAATATGTAATTTTCTTCACCCATATCTTGCATATCAAAATGTGTGGACAACCATCTTTTGATGTCCATAAGATACTCCTTGTCACTTCCAGCTATTAGTATGTCGTCAACATATAAAGATAGAATTGCAAATTTGCCACTAGTCCTTTTTTAACATAAACACAATATCCTCACTGATCCATTTTTTAAACTGAGTCAAAACAATTTTATGAAATCTGTGTACCATTGTCTCGATGATTGTTTAAGGCCATATATAGATCTTTGAAGCTTGCAAACTTTGCTCTCTTGACCTTTGACAATGAAACCTACAAGTTGTTCCATATAGATTTCTTCATCTAGCTCTCCATTTAAGAAAGCTGTTTTTACATCCATTTGATGCAATTCTAAATTTAAATTTGTCACTATAGCTAGAAGTAATCGAATAGGGAGTGAAACTCGCACAACAAATGAAAAAGTTTCCTCGCGTAGTCGATACATTCTTTTTTGGGTATAGCTATTACCAGACGAGCCTTATATCTATCAATAGAACCATCCGCCCACGCTTTATCTTCGAGAATCCATTTTATTCCCATTACTCTTCGCCTCGACGGCAAATCAACCAAGCTCCAAACTTGATTTACTTTAATGGATTCATTCTTCTTCCAATGCAACCTTCCATTTTTCTTTTGCAGGACACTCAAGTGCCTCTTTGATGGTTTCAGGTTCATCATTATCTTGCGGTGTAACAATGTAAGCTTCATTTTCAATTTGAAAACACTTACTGGGAGTTTTGGAACGAATGCTTCTTCGTAATTGGGAATCATCATCGCTTTCACCAATCAAAATTCGATCATTCTCGATCTCAAATCTCCCACTCAATTGAGATGGTTGAAGCAACCCTTTTGTGCTCCCACTAGTTGAAACATGATTAGTTACTGCGGTAGGAATGTCATCAAATTGATGACTTGTACCTACATTTCCTTGTTCGTTTATCTCATATAGATGATGACTTTTATCAACATCATCCTTTATAGGAAATTGCTCTTCAAGAAAAGTGACATCTCGTGACTCAATTTCAGTAATTCGTCCACGAAAATCCTCACCAATAAATACAAAACCTTTTGAGTTTTCCGAGTATCGTATGAAGATACATTTCTTTCCTCGTGGCCCTAACTTGCCATATTTATGAGAAGTGTCATGGATATAAGCTGCAGATCCCCAAGGATGCAGCCAATTCAAATCAGGTTTTCTACCTGTCCATAACTCTTAAGGTGTTGAGGATACCGATTTTCTAGATACTCTGCTATATAGGCAATATCAAAGCCGCCTCCCCAATATTGTATCGGGAGATTAGTCAGGCCATCATTGATCTAACCATTTCAAGCAAGGTTCTATTTCTCCGTTCGGCAACACCATTTTGTTGCGGAGTTCTAGTAGTTGTTAGTTGTCTCAAAATTCCTTTGTCATTACACAGTTTTGCAAATTGCTCAGATAGATATTCACGACCTCGATCGGTCCTCAATGCTTTGATTTTTCTGTCTAATTGATTTACCACCTCATTAATATATTGAATAAAACAATCTAATGCTTGAGACTTGAGTGAAATCAAATAGACATGACCATATCGGCGTAATCATCTATGAATGTAATGAAATATGAGGCACCATGCCTTGCCCTTACATTCATCGTCCACGATATCGGAATGGGATAAGTTGCAGCTGAAGGGTTCAGCCTCATATCCTTTACCAAATGGTTTTTTTTTTTTTTTTTGCCTTTCTTTTGTGGCTTTTTCCTTGTAGGCAATATTCACAAGTGGACAATTTCCAACTTTCGTGATCTGGCCCTAATAGACCATCACGCAAGTCTATTCATTCTTTTCTTGTCTCATATGCCCTAATCTAGCATGCCATACATTCACATTTAAATCATCAAGTGCTAGATCGAAAGTAAACAAGGAGAACAAACACCACTATAATATTCAACATATTTAGTGTTCAACACAATAAAACCATCCACAATATGTCCACAACCAAAATAAACAATATTATGAAAAATGTCAACAGAGTTTTCATAAAAATTCAAACAATAACCAAGTCTTAGAAGAGCAGTAATGGAGACCAAGTTTCGTCGAATTTCTAGAGAATGTAGTACATCATGTATGTAAAGGATCCGACCTCCTTGCAAGTCTAATTTGCATGTGCTAACTCCTTTCACCTCGATCCTTGTATTATTACTCAAGTAAATCCACTGTGATCCACTCGGTATTCGATGAAACTCTACAAACTCACTTATGTCTCTAACTACACGGTAAGGCGGTTTCAGTCTACAAATTCCACATAGACGTGCTTCAAAGGAGCAAAATAGTATTAGAAACAAAAATATCATAAATAGAGTTTGTGCTGCTAGCGGGTAAGATAAGATAATACCTTTTTCTACTGCATTCACGGTTAAATGACCCATATTGCCAATTATAGCATGTCATCTTTTTGTTCTATCCTTTTTCCCACTGCGCTTCTCTCTATAGCGCTTGTGAAACTTCCTTCCCTTTATTGGTCCCTTTCTAATCTCATCAAACTTCCTCTCTCTTGCTTTTGCCTTTAAATTTTGAAATTTTCTCGCTTAAAACCGTGAATATTCTTTGGAACCGATGCCGCCACATATGCTTGAGCACAAAGTTTAGCGTTCTCTAGCGCTCATCCTCAAGTTCCAATGACGCGCTATATCGCAAGAAAAAATCTCGATGTTCTCACATGAGTCATGTCACCTTCATATGTTCCCTAATCTATAGGACCGGACTGGCAACTTGCACTTGCCGCCATCGCTTAAGGCATGCCCAATTGACTTTAATTCCATTATCATATTTGACATGTCTCTTAAATGCTGCTTCATTGATTTATTGGGAACCTTTTGGCAAGGCCACCTGATAGTTAATGCACTTTAGCTTGAGACAATAGTCTTCTCCAAACTTTACCCCTTAATGCTACCCACATGAAGATGTGCGCTTTCACTCGTTGGTATTCATAAACCAAGTCATCATTCATTGAACTGATTAAGATTCCTCAAGTAGTGGAATCTTTCATCTTCCAAGCATTATAGGCAAGCTAAATCAATGTCTCGAACCGAGCATTATTGTTATTTCAACTGCTGAGGTTCTGCATTTCAGCATTACGTCTCGGAGAACCTCTTACTCTTCCAAAACATATTGAATTTTAAGATGCCATATGTTATAATTGTCATCATTAAGTTTTTCACCCTTGTTGAGATATGCTATGATGTTCTTTGATGCTATACTCAAATCACAATACTACAAGAAAGGACATAACAATTGCATCACAATCTTATGCAATATATACACATCAATTCTCAAGTCGAATTGAATTACTAAAATACGATAGTCATAGGTGCGAAAGTTCACAATGTTCCCAATCAACACCTATATACCAATATTATATCTTGCAACTCAATTCAAATCATTTCGAGTTCATTTCTCATATCAATTAATCACAATTATAACCATATATAAATATTATAATATATACATGAAAGAACATATAACATATGTAAACATTATAAACAAGATGAGGTCAATACAATAATAAAATAAATTAAGCATATTTACAATGAATTAATTTAAACAAAACAATAAGCAACAAATTTTTTTAATGTTTAACGTTCTCTCCTAGGGATAGATTTAGCGATATTCTCCCTCTCAAGTACAATAGTGCTTAACTTCTTCAACCATGACATTCCTTTTGCCTTGCATCTAGAATACCGAAGGTTAGGATTTTCAATTAAAATAGTGGATTTGGTCAAATTATGCCATGTATTTGCCTCTAAAAATAAATATATCAGAATCTCATAATTGTTTGCTTCACAGTTAGCGATGGATCGGGAGACTTCCTTTATAATTAAGAGGCAAAGTGTTGTATAGAGCATCATATTTACTTTCCTCATTTAATATATTTCCGTTGAAAATGATCACTTGTATCATATTATTAACTGTCTTCACATGTTCGATAAGTGTGTGACTAGGTTGCATTCTATACTCGGCGAGATTGACTTTCAATAAATGAAGTTGTAACCGTTGACTTGCATTAAGTCTCCCTATAGGCGTTCGCTTCGTTATGGCATATTTCCTGCGGTGTGAAATCCGATAATGCCTAATATTGGACATCCTCCTAATTCGAGACATTTTCCTCTTTTTTTTTTTTTTTTACTTCAAAAAAAAAAAAAAAAATCAAGTCAGACATTTATTAAATCTCTAGCCCTGACTCTCTATTATTTTATTAATTATATATAATAAATCTGGAATATTAAAAATGGCACAGAAAATTACAAACAAAAAAAAAAAAATTACAGGCCATGTGTGAAAAAAAAAATAAAATCCAGGCCATTTCTTGAAAAACAAAAGGGGCATGCCATTTGTGCAGAAACAAAATTCTGCTAAAAAAAAAAATTTCTTCTAACACCAGAAAATTAAAAATGGCAGGCCATTTGTGTAGAAACAAATTCTGCTCCAAAAACAATTTGTTCTAATACCAAAAAATTAAAAATGGTAGGCCATTTATGCAGAAACAAAAATTTTGCTAAAAAAAAAAAAAATTGTTCTAACACCAGAAAATTAAAAAATGGCAGGCCATTTGTGCAGAAACAAATTATGCTCCAAAAACAATTTGTTCTAACACCAGAAAATTAAAAATGACAGGCCATTTATGCAGAAACAAAAATTATGCTCAAAAAAAAAAAAATTGTTCTAGCATTAGAAAATTAAAAAATGGCAGACCATTTGTGCAGAAACAAATTTTGCTCCAAAAACAATTTGTTCTAATACCAGAAAATTAAAAAAGGTAGGCCATTTGTGCAGAAACAAATTCTGCTCCAAAAACAATTTGTTCTGACACCAAAAAATTAAAAATGGTAGGCCACTTGTGCGAGAAAAAAAGTCTGCTCCAAAAATATGGGGTCTAGTCAATAACAAAAAAAAATAAAAAAATAAATCTCTCGCATGGAATCATAAATGTGGCTCTGATACCAATGTTATAATTGATCGATTTACTCACCTTTTACTTCAGATTCCACAACGATAATCACGCTTTTGGTCGATGAATGTACTACTAGAGTAAACTCAATCGTTCACAACCCAATTTACTTCTTTTCACCAAAGAAAATTTTGCAGAGAGAGATTTTTTCCCTTTTCCTTGCTCTTTGTTCTTTTGTTCTTCTCTTTTTTAACAAAGAAGAAAAGGGATTAAAAATAAAATTGCATTCGTATTTGAATTTCAAATCTACAGTTACATGCAGTTGCAACATTTACATGCAATTCAAATGCATATATATATATATATATATATATATATATATATCTTTCTATATATATATATATATATATAGGAGTTTGGGTCAAACCCGTCAATGGGCGACCCGACCCAATTTCTAACAAAAGGCATGATGTATTATTGTTTGGTGTATTTGTTATCATTCATGCAGAATCTGTTTTGTGAAGATATTTTTTATATATAATATCTTTTGTTTTGTGTGTTTGTGCTTCAATTACCAGATCTAAGTAATGTTACATAAGGATATTATGTTTTTTTTAAAACCAACAACAGTATTGTAGAAATGCAGTACAGTAGAAGTTATGTGTTTGCAATATAGTAGAAGTTTTGTGTTTACAGTACATTAGAAGTCCTGTGTTTACAGAACAGTAGAAGAGCTATGTGAAACAAAAAAAAAATATGCGGCACTGTTGAAATTTTCAAAACCTAACTTGTTAGGTTTGAAATATTTTTTTTTGAAAACATGATAATCTGGAATTTTGAATATCCTAGATAAATGAATTTTATTTATTTTGGATTATTCTTGTTTTTCTTGAGGTTTTTTGAGAAGAATCTAGATAAATTAATTTATTAATTTTGTGATGAGGAGGAATTAAATTATTTTTTAACAATATTTATCTTTTAATAAATAAATGTTAAATAGATAAATAATTTAATTTATTATTAAAAATTAAATTATATTTTAATAAGACTTATCCTCTAAAGGATAAATGTTAAATAGATATATAATTTAATTTATATTACTATGAATTAAATTATATTTTAACAAGAATTATCTTTTAATGGATAATTATTAAATAGATATATAATTTAATTTATTAATAAAATGATGGATTTAATTAAGACGCGTTGTTGTTTTAAGATATTTAAATTATTAAATTAAAGTAAACAACTAACATGTTCAAGAAAATTATAAGTGGTATGTTTATAGTGGCTTATTTACAGAATGATTAGAGCTTCATATAATTTGTTAAATTAGAGAAATTTGTTAAATTAGAGAAATTTAGGGAATCAAATTTGGTTTGAATCCCAAGAATAGGAACAATGACATAATCTTCAAAACACTCAAGTTTTAAAATAATTAAGTGGGAGAAGGTTTAGCAAGCCTACGACCTTCACTTGAAAAGAGTCTTGAAATTCATGTTTGGATCAGCCTAAAAAGTTGGATAAATGTGAGGATCCTAGTTAGAGACTCTCTTATGGTTTGTTAATAAATATTTTAGTAGAGCAATCGGCTAAAGTTGAGCTCTTTACTTAAGAAATATTGAAACTAAGATCGGAGTGCATACACTTAACTTGAAAATAATAAAATATCTAAAATGAGTGCTATTTATTTCTCAAGAGGCTAAAGTTTATAGGGTAAGTCGATCACCTAGTCTAAGGAAATGTGACTTTTTGTGATTGATTAGGTGCTATATCTTATTAACTTTGAGAAGCTAAACACACTTTAGTAGGATAGCAAGAAGTTCTCATGAAGAAGTTAATTTATCTACATGATGATAGGTGTAATTTTGAGTGTTATATTATATGTTATCAGTGCAAATTGTATATATAATTATACATGTCTTATGCTAGTAATTAACACATATTGATCAACACCAATTTGATTCTCAGGATAAATATGTCTGCCTTCAATCCATTAGCATCAATCATTTCGAACAACAGGTTAGATGGAACCAACTATGTGAGTTGGAAGGAATCTAAACATTGTCTTAACTTGTGAGGGTATAATTTGGGTGACCTTAGAGCCACTTCATGTAGCACCCATAGAGAGCTCAACACCTGAAGAGAGAGCTGACTATGAGGCATGGAGGAAGGATGATGAGAAAGCAAAGATGTATATTTTAGCTTCTCTCAATGAAGTGTTGCAAAGTCAACATCAATCCATGAGTACCTCAAGTGTAATGCTCTAGAGTCTTTAGGAGATGTTTGGAGTTCAAAGTAGATTAGCTAAGCAAATGGTAATGAAGAAGATAATGAACACTAGAATGTCTGAAGGTACTCCAGTGAGAGATCATATGATAAAAATGATCGGACTCTTTAATGAATTGGGAGACCTAGGTGTTGATATTGACTGGGAAACACAAAATAACATGGTCCTTGAGACATTGCCTCATTCCTTCAATCATTTGAGTTGAAGTATTCTATGAATAAATTAGAATGGTCTCTTTGAATGAGCGATCACGGCAGCTTGAATAGCTAAGACAATTGTAAGGGCAGTGAATGTTAATTTTGTATTGTGAGGTGAATCCTACAACCTCCCAAAGAAAGGAAGAAAATGAATAAACAAATCAGTCAGAATTGTTCATGCTAAACCTAAGTTGCTAAGAAAGCTAGACTTTTGATCTATTAGGAAACCAAAGGAAAGTGTTTCAAAATTAACTGAACAAAGAGGACGTGGAAGAAGGGCGCCTTAAGTTAGAGGTACAATAAGGTAACTTCTCTAATAATCACCGATCCATTGAGTCTTGTTTTGTCTCTAATTACGCAGAATTTTTGGTGGATGGTCGAAGCCACTGACCATATTTGTAACTCTTCTGGGAGTTCGGGGTGACAAAAGTCTCAATGTAGAAGGAATCTTGGGTTCAAAGATGGCTTCCTCAGCTTCCATCTCAATCATAGCTGTAAGGGATCTTAGTCTTAGTTTTTCAAATAATTTAGTCTTAGTTTTGCGTGATTGTTTATTTGTACCAGACTCTAGAAAGAATTTAATTTCAATTTCTAAATTATGTAATGACAGTTATTCAGTTTCTTTTAATAAAACTTATGTTTCTATTATAAAAGAAAATGAAGTTGTTACATGTGGCACATTGGTGAATAATCTATATCATATTGATTGTGTTGTTATTCAAGTTGATAATGTGGAAAAATCATTCAAAAGAAAAGAGCCTAGTATCAACCAAACTCAATTATGACACTTAAAAGGCTTGGTCACATAATTTGAAAGGAATACAGACTAGTGAGGTTGTGGGCTATTAGCCACTTTGACCTTGAGCAACTACCACTATGTCAAATTGGCGACCAATTAAAATGACTAAAGTCCTTTGTTGCGAAAGTTTAAGGCTCAGGGATGTTTGGATTTGATACACTCAGATGTGTGTGGGTCATTTAGTGTCCATGTAAGAGGTGGCTATGAGTATTTCATCACTTTTACTAATGACTACTCAAGATATGGATATGTGTACCTAGGTGGTGAGTACATGTCTATTGAATTTGATTCTTTCCTCAAGGAGCATAAGATTTTATCTCATTTAGTGCTCCAGGAACTCCACAACAAAATGGAGTGACGGAAAGAAGAAATCGAACTCTATTAGACATGGTAAGGTCAATGATGAGTCTTTTCACATTACCTTTATCCTTTTGGGGATATGTAGAGCGGCCATTACATTCGAATATGGTGCCATCGGTGATGCAAAGACACCCATGGAAATGTGGACAGGTCAGAAACTTATTTTAAGTCATATCCGCATATGGGTTGTCCCGTTTATGTATTAAAGTAGTCATTTGACAAGTTGAGGATCTGAGTCGAATTGTGTTGGTTTGTTGGATATCAAGGTACGAGGGGGTTACAATTTCTGATAAATACGACTTGAAGGTATTTGTGAGTACAAATGTTAAGTTCATGGAAGAATAATACATCATGAATCACATAATTAGGGATATGAATGAATGGACGAAAAAGACTTAATTCCCTAGCATCCAAGATAATGTTGTTCACGGTGATCGCGACCAGCAATACACGATGATACACCAAATATGCCTCGTCGTAGTGGGACGGTCATTAGACCACATGTTAAGCTCACATTGATGGGAGAATCATCTTGGACAATCCCAGAGTCACATGAAGATGATCCCACAAGTTACTACGAAGCAATTAATGATAAGGATTCCAGTTTTTGGAAAGAGGCTATGAAATCAAAATTAGAATCCATGTCTTCTAATAATGTGTGGACTCTTGTGGATTTACCCTCAGGGGTTAAACCCATTGGTTGTAAATGCGTGTACAAGAAAAAGAAAGGAGTAGATGGAAAGGTTGAGACATATAAAGCCAGATTGGTGGCAAAAGGTTATAATAAAAAATCAGGTTTTGATTATGAGGAAACTTTTTCACCAGTGGCCATGATCAAGTCCATCAAAATACTTCTATCAATTGTAGCATATTATGATTATGAAATATGGCAAATGGATGTCAAGACAACCTTCCTTCATGACTATCTTGAAGAGAACATCTATATGATGCAACTAGATTGTTTCATAACCAAAGGTTAAGAACACATGGTATGCAAGTTGCATAAGTCCATATATGGACTTAAGCAAGCATCGAGATCATGGAACAAACGTGTTGATCAAGTAATCAAATCTTTTGGTTTTGATCAAAATGAAGAGGAACCTTGTGTATATAGAAAGATGCAGGATGATATAGTGGTTTTCTTGATTTTATATGTGGATGACATTTTATTGATTGGAAACGACTTTGAGATGTTGTCAAGGAGTAAAGATCTAGTTAGCTACTCAATTCCAAATGAAGGATTTGGGAGAGACGCAATATGTTCTAGGTATTAAGATAATACGAGACAGAAAGAATAAGATTATTGCACTTTCTCAAGAAAATTACGTAGATAGATATGGAATCAATTTTTCTTAGGACCAGTGTCCTATGACAACTGAAGAGAAAGAATACATGAAGACAGTACCATATGCTTCAGCAGTCGGTAGTCTTATATATGTGATGTTATGTATTAGACCAGATATATGCTATTAGTTGGAATAGTGAGTAGGTATCAGTCTAATCCAAGTAAGGAACATTGGACCGTTGTGAAACATATCTTTCGAAGTACCTAAGGGGCTTGAGGATTATATGCTAGTTTATCATGGCGATGAGTTGGCTCCTATAAGATATACTAGTGCATTTCCCGATCGGAATGCGGATTAGGAAATGCACCTATGGATATATTTTTACATTGAGTGGAACCTTCTATTAGTTGGAGAATTATCAAGCAATCATGTATTCTTGATTCAATTATGGAAGCTGAATATGTAGAAGCAGGGCGATAAGGAGCGGTATGGCTTAGGAAATTAGGTATGGAATTAGGAGTCATAGCTAAGGTTGTTGATCATGTGATGCTATGCGGCTGATAATAGTGAAATTTGTTACAGCAAGCCAAAGAAACAAGGAATCATACGGAAAGGCAAGCATATTGAAAAGTATCACCTAGTTCGAATTGTGCGAGAGAGGGAGACATTATAGTAGAAAAGATTTGCATCGAGGATAACCTAGTAGATTCTTTTACAAAAGCACTTAAGACTAAAGTGTTTGACTCTCATGTATACAACGCATGGGTCTCGGATATTGCTCTATAGTTTTTGGTTTCCATGGTGTATAATATAATTAGTTTTCATTAATAAAATTGGTGTTTCAGTTACTTCATATTATTGTGTTCATTTAGGCCTAGTTCAAGCACATTGTACATGTCTAGCTACGTGTGAATGCATAGAGGACACAGATATGAGTTCCTTGTGTTTGAGATTGTTCATGACGGTTCATAGATGTTGGAAATCCATAAGTAGTTGTGGTATGATGCTCTGCACTTTGGTGTGGAGTAGTTTGTCACAACTCTTTTAGAGTCGTCTCTAGGGATATCATACCGAGTATGTACTTGGTACATATTGGCCAAGGGCTTAGGAGTGCAAGTCGTCATATACTATATTTGGACGCTTTTGCCCCTAGCTACTATCTCATATGGGTTCTTAACCCGAGAATTAGATTGGAGAAGTTGAGGGATATGTTATCATTTTTGAGGTGCTCCTTATGTGGCGCGCACCCTTTTGGTCAGGCAGGTGGCGGATGCGGCGAGATTGGGATGGTCATTTGATTTTTTATTTATTTACTTTTTATTTATTTATTTGTTTTTTTTAAAGTGTCCCGAGCTGAATCCGCTCAACCCGAATGGCGGATGCGAGCCGAGACTCGGTTTTACTCTAACCGTTTTCATTGTCTTATCGAAACATTTTATTATGTCATTTCATTTTAGAGTTTTCCAATTCACGGGGAAGCTATTTGTGTTTGACCCTGAAACATTTCCTTTTATACAATACGTTTTACAAAATGCGTATCATGCTTTCAGGAATGATATATAAAACAATAGTTCGAGTTTAACTCATTTGTTAAAATGTCACACGTTAAAGAATGGTATGCATATGACGAGGTATATACTTATATCTTTTAACTTTCTCTATGACTACATTAGCTGTGATCTTTCCTTCTTTCATGTTTCTGTGAGGCTTGATAGATAAAAACTACATGGTAACATTTTTCGTAGCAGTGGTTCCTATCTGAGTTTATTCCAATTTTTAGTTTAACACGACAGCCTTTGCATTTATTATAAAACCATGCCTTTTTATATCAAACTATACTCATGCTTATTCATTTCACATGCTTTCACTTTCCCAAAATAGAGCTGATCATATCAAAATACATCTTCACATGCTTTCACTTTACAAATCAGCGATCATATCAAAATGTGCATTTTCACATGCAACCCGATTTATTAACTCAAATCATGAGATTCAAACATACTCCCAGGATGTATTTTGGTTTTACCAATTCCATTTATACTCATCAGGGTTTTTGTTATTTCACTTTGTCTATACAATTCACATTCGCCAGTTCCATTAGTGAATCCTGTCGCTTTTTATTATTCGGTAATGTGTTTACGCATTTGCTGTTCGATCTCCGCATCATGACGGTGCGATTGGTGCACCCGCCATGTGGTCATTTAAAAACGGCATACGCCATCATGACGAATCTTTGCGTTAGTATATCTTGCGGGTGGGGACATTTAACAGTATACACTATCATGACGGTGCGTTGGTGCATCGCGGCATGTTAAGTCGCCGATTATATCGATTCAATTCAAAAGTCAAGAATTGACCAGAATTTGTTTACAATTCAATTAATCACGACATGTTTAGTTGTCAAACATTTCAAATATCACATTTTCAAATCCATGATACTTTCGTAATATCATTTCAAAGATATACTCATTCCATATGCTCATTTCAAATTTGTTACATTGGCTTGCAAACACTTGAAATCCGAATATAATTATGGTGAATGATGATGCTTTCAAGGCAGGCTTGAGCGTCTTTGGATTTCTTTGGGGCGATCGGCGCTGCGGGGTTTGGACTCCTTTTGCAAAAACAAGAAACAAAGGATCGGCGGGGGACTCGCCCGTGCCTTTCAGATGCTAAGTCAGTTCTTTCTGTGGAAGAGTATCAGCGCAGGGAATGAAGTTTTAATGCACGTACCTTTTTCACCGATGGGGTGGCTGGTATTTATAATTGGTGGAGCACCAGGTGGATGGTGATACGGGACTCTCTTGCCCCATTGGATGGGGGATTTCTTTCCTTATCGCTAAGGGATAATAGAAAGCAATTATTGGAATTATTCTACTTATTGGTGGAGATTAGGATTCGATTGCCAAGGATGATGTTTGGGCTTTGCGTTATCGTCCTTGGGAGTGATGAGCCCGGGCTCGTTTGGGCTGCGTCGGGGGCCGGGCCGTCTTCTTTGGGCACAGCATTAGTCTTCTTTTAATCCTGCTTTCGGATTTGGGGTGGGCTGCTTGCTGTTTTTAAACCAGTCGATTGCCCCCAACCCTTGGTTCGGCGTAGTGGGCAAGGGCTATATCGTTTCTTGGATCGGGTGAGATTTCCACGTGGTTGCTCAGGGCTGGTTTGATTAGGGCTTTGTCGCCATCAAATGTCCTGTGGTAATGATGACTTTTCGAATTCCGCGCTTATTTTCTCTAGTTCTTCAAGTTTCTTTTGAGAACATCCTTTGACCGTTAGCATTGTGTTCCCCTGATTTTGAAGCTTTTTCCTTCTCTGTGAGTTCGGGCTTCTTTTTTCTTGAAACTTGTCTGATCATTGTTCAGAACTTCTTTTAGTGTTTTGTAATACCCTTCTTGGGGGTGGAATCCCTTCGTTATGTTCCTAGAATGGAGTGCGTCTTTCTCCTTCTTTGTCTTTTCGAGAGGTATTGTGAGGCATTAGGGCTAGCTTGGTTAGGTTTTTGTTCTATCCCTTGCATCCCTATTATTATTATTTTTTGTTGTCCAGCTTCGTGTATTCCCATGGGTTCGGGTAGTTCCTCTGCTTTGCGTATAGGGGGTGACTCCTCTACGGAGTCTGGTTCAGGGCGGACGGGTGGTGAGTCTAATCGCTTAGCCATGGTTGTTCTTCGAGATGCCCCGGGGGAACCTCCTTCCCCCTTGGGTAAAGGCAAGGATAAAATTGATGAGATTAAATATCCTATGGGGTCTGAAGTCGATTGTGCAGAACGCCCTGGCGGTGGGTCCTAGCAGGGTTGAGCCTTTATTTGGGGAAGTCTTCGTAAGACGATATAGGCCCTCGTTTGGTGTTCAGGTTTAGTCTTCTGACGTATTGACCTCCTATGTTGTTCAAGTGCCCAAGATGGTGTGCTTTTTCGAGGTGGCCTTTGAGAATGGCCTCCGTTTTCCTCTGTATCCCTTTATAAAAAGGGTTTTGCAGCATTTCAACGTCTGCCCTTCTGGCTTTTGCCCAACTTCTAGGAGGGTATTACGGTTGGTACATTAGTTCTTTAGGGATAAGGGCTTGGGTGTTCAGTACATGGCTTTGCTCTGGACCTCTTTAGCGTTAGGGAAGCCCGGCGAGGGGCTTTCTTTATTTATCTAAGTGTTCCAGCGCCCCGCTGATCATCTCAGATCTCCTGTCTTCCCACAAGTATTGGAAGGAACGCTACTTTTTTGTCAGTGGCCACCGTTGGGAGTATGATCCCACTGACAAGGAAGACACACTGGGCGTTCCGGCTGTCTGGACCACTCCCGAGAATCTATGTGAGCTTTGCTTTGTTTTAGTTTGGTCTAGTCTTCACAAATTATAGGGTATCCTTAACTTTGTATTGGCTGTGCGCTCTTCGAGGTGTCGATCACGATTTTAGCCGAAGATAGGGACGTGGGCGGAAGTTGGCTAAGTGTCTTACAACGTGCTTAATCGAGCTCATCGGGTCGGACATTAGGGGTCTTCAGGTTCGAAGTCTTCCCGACATTCTACTCTAAGGCCTTCACCTCCATTTGTTATGAAGTTCTCCCACGAGAGGCCTCCTGTTGTTAAGCCCACTAAGGCAGAGCTTCGAGCTCGGGTGGAGACGTTGTCTAGGAGGCCTCAAAGTGTGACGAGAAGTGCAGGACTCCAGCAGGAAGAGTCATCCGGCACAGGAGTAAGCTGAGGTTAGGGACATCTTCTTCATTACCCTGCGCCCGTGTCGAGTGCGGGGCGAGCATTGCCGGCCCGAAGTGCCGAGGCGCCCAGTTGCCTCGCTCTCTTTCCTGTTGCAAGGCCCAGATTCCTCTTGGAGGGCTATTGAGCCTCCGTTGGAGGTTACGTCTATCTCAGTTTGGAGTCCTCCTGTGCAAAGCGCTCAGCCTCCTCCTTCAATAGCGGAAGACTTGAGAAGGGAGCACCTCGAAGCTGATGGAGATGAGGATTCCTTGCTCTCCAATGCAGAGCTTGCTGCTAGAGCGAACTCATCCATCCTCAGGGATTCTGATCTCAAGAGGTCGGATGCCCTGCCTGTTGAGGAGGCTTTAGCTATCGCTCTAGAGTCGCCTTCACAATTCTGATATGTCTTTATTTGTCTGCCTTTATCTTGGTTTTGAGTTGTGCATTGATTATATGTTGTGTATTGGCAGGCAGCTACCCATTTGAAGAGTTTGGCTAAAAGGGCTAGTCCGAACGAGGGTCGTGTCAAAGCTGCTAGAGCCTACAAAGCTAAAGTGGCTTCTCTTTACCTCCTAAAGCGAAATTTGAGCTGCGGGCTCGGATGCAAATAGTAATAGGAGGAGATCGTGAGAGCTCAAGTCGGAGCTGAGGGCATGCCGATGGTCTTGTGTAGTCGGGAGTACCCAGAGAAGAGAAGGCTCGAGAAGGCTTAAGGTTGCGGGGCGAGGCTTCGGGAGGTCGGGGATGGGGCTGCGACGGCCCGCCCGGAGTGAGGCTGCGGGTGGTCGGGGGATGGGCTGCAAATTGCCCGGAATGGAGTTCGCCGGGTGGTTGGGGAGGCTGCAGGCGCCCAAAATGGGGCTGCGGTGGTCGGGAAGGAGGCTACCTGGGCTGCGAGAGATGAAGGCTATAATCGCCGATCTTCTTTGAAGCTGGGAGGCCATTTGCTGGGGCTTAAGTGAGCTCTATTGGGCGGCCCGGCCCGATGGAGTGCCATCTGCGCGGGTAGAGAAGAGAAGGCAGAAAGGCTTAAGGTTCTTGGGGGCGAGGCTTCGGGGTCGGGATGGGCTGCGGAGCGCCGAGAATGAGCTGCGAATTAGTCGGGGATGGGTGCCTGGCCCACTGGGAATGGCTCAGCGGGTAGTCGGGGGGAGGAGGAGAGCAGCGCCGGAATGAGTTGCGGGTAGTCGAGGAAGTCTTTGCAAGTTCTTGGGAATGAGTTACGTAATAAAGCAGTCTTCTTCTAAGAGCCAGAGCCGACTGCGAGGCTTAGAAATTTGAGCTCTGATGAGCGGCTTGACCGATGAGTGCCATGAGTTGCGAGAGGACCTTCAGAGGCGAAGCTACGGTCATTCGGAGCGGGCGATATCAAGTTTGAGGATGAGGCACACTAAAGTGGGCCTACGGATGGCTTGCTTTCCGGAGGAGGGTTGCTAACGCTGCCGAGGTCGACTGCTAATTTTGATATTTGATGAGGAGGTAGAAGAGTCCTTTTCTGGCGGTGCTGCGGAGGAATGACCGCCCGTGAGGCCCGCTCCCACTTCTTCACCTTTGCTCTGACCCCGCGCGACGTCGAGCCTCCTTGTACGATTACCTTTGTTTTTGTCGACCTTGGGCTTTGAACCCGGGATATATGTATTTGTTCTTGGCGATACTTAATGAATACGATTTTCTATCTCTTCACTTTACCCCTAATTGTGTTCCTTGTCTTTCATGCAGTGACCTCATCACGGGTTTGAGCCTTAGTTGACTGGTTGAGGTCTTGAGCGGCTTTCTTGGACTCTGTGGGCTAATATTACTTTGGCGAGGCGCTCAGTGGCTATATGGCCTTTTGTTGGCTTGAGTTGAGCTCTTGAGGCGGGATTGTTGTGGCTCAGTGGGCTAATCTGCTGGCGAGTAGTGCGTGGCTATATGGCCTTAGTTGAGCAGTTGAGCTCTACAAACTAAGCGACTAGGCTCCTGGGTGTTGAGGCCTTCCTGAGCTGTTAAGCTCTGCAAACTAAGCTACTGGGCTCTTGGCGAGGCCTTCTTGGTACGTTAAGCTCTATGAGCCTGAACCTCTTGGAGTGCTGGGGTGCCGGTAGTGCATGCAGATTTGTGCAGCTACGAGGTTGTTTAGGCTTTCTCAGGCGGGTTGCTTGGGCTCTTGGGCTATTGTGCCCTTTTGGCTTGATTAAGCTGCGGCTGCTTAGCTCTGTTTGTTGTTGCCTTCTAAATGATACACCTCCGTTGTTTAGAGCTCTCTGGCCCAGCTGCTTGGGAGCTCTTGGGCTGTGTGCTGGTGAGGGCGCTCGTGGCTATGGCTGTTCGTAGGCGGTAAGATCTGCAAAGATGAGCCCAGCACTTGGGCTCTTAGGCGACGAGGCTTTCTTGAGGCTAATTAAGCTACGTATTTAAACCTCTTAGGCTCCTGGGCGTTGAGCCTTCTGTTTGATAAGCTCTGGCCCGAAGCTCTTGGGCTCTTGAGCTACATGGCTCCATGGCTGCTTTGTTCGAGGCGAGGCTGCTGGGCTCTGAGCTACTCGGCTCGTGGCTACATGGCTGTTCGACGAAATTTCTTGGGTTCTGGCGGCGAGGCCTTCCTAAGTTGTTAAGCTTCTGGCGAGCTCTTTGGGCTCTGAGCGTTGAAGGCCTTCCCGAGTCGTGGATTACGCAAGGCGAGCCTCTTGGGCTCTTGGTCTTGAGCCTTCTTTGGTATTAGCTCTGCCAAGCTGAGCTCTGGGCTTAAGCTACACATGGCTCCGATGGTTGTGACCTATTCGACGGCTGTTGGGCTCTGAGCTACTTGGCTCGTGGCTTCTACATGGCACGTTCGACCCAGGTTGCTTTCTCGGTTCTTGGGCGGCGAGCCTTCTTGAGGTGTTAAGCTGCGCAAGGCGAGCCTGCCCCCCGGGCTCCTGGGCCTTGAGGCCTTCTCACGAGGCTGTTAAGCTGCACAAGCGAACTCCTAGGCTCTTGAGCTCGTGGCTCTGTGGAAACACATGGCTTGTGAGGCGGCTGGCGAGCTCCACGAGCTGTAGCTCGTGGTTGCATGGCTGTTCGAGGCCCCGAGCTCTTCTTTGGGTTCTTGGGCGTGAGGCCTTCTGAGCGGTCGCTCGCAAGTGAAGCCTCTTGGGCTCTGGGGCGAGGCCTTCTGGTGTGGCTGCGCAAAGTAATTTATTAGGCCCAGGCGTTGAGGCCTTCTGATGTTAAGCTGCAAATTGAAGCTCTGGGCTCTAGGCGGCCCCGAGGCCTTCTGGTGAATTGGCTACGTGGCTATATGACCAATTTGACTTCCTTCTCTTAGAAAGGCGCGGGTAGCTTTGTGCGGCTATGGAGGTGGAGCAGGCTCACGCGACTGGCGCCGAAGCCGTTACAAATAACGATTCCTGCGTGATGGTGCTCATCGTGAACCTTCTTTCCTTACCCAGGCATAATTGGGATTCGCGCATGATGAAGTGTCAAGGTTTGGTCGTCATTGCAGGAGGTCTGCCTGGAGATCGTGAGCTGACGTTTGGTTCCGATGGTCTTTGCTTGTAGGAGTTGTGTTTTTCCCTAGTTCCTCCCTTGTGGGAGTTATGTTGTTCCCAAGCTAAGTCAGATGAAGGGCATCCTGAGAATGTCACGGAGGAAGTAGGTGCTTAAAAAAAACTTTTTAATTAGAAACTCTGCTCCATTTCCTCTTTCTTCTTCTCTTCTTTCCCTTTCTCCTTTTTCCTTCTCTTTCTTTTTTTCTTTTCTTTCTCGTTCGCACTCTCTCTTACTTTTCTTTTTCCCTTTCCGCTCTTGAGATTTTTTTCTTCTTTCCTCCCTTTTGAGAGGCGCATCTTGTTCGCTCCGGGTGCAGAGGATGCTTCTTGATTGTAACTTTTGAATCGATTGTATGCTGGCACGAAATAGAGAAACGATGCTTTTTTTGTAAGCATGAATTTGCGTATTACGAGGTGTGTATTTTTCTCGGCGTTTTACGCTATTTGCTTTGCTTTTCTTTTATTGATATGCCTTGCTTTTTGATTCATAAGGATATTAAGCAAAGTAATCGTGAACCTGTGACTGTTGTTGAAAACTGATGGTACTTTATTAAAGATTACAATCAAATTACATTGATAGAATGCGTTTGAGGTGCTGGCGATTCCCGAAGTGAGGTAAATTTTTCCTTCTTCGAGCGGGATTCGTGAGTTGTCGAGGTTGGACCATGCGTGACATGATATAAGGGCCTTCCCAGTTGGGTCCTAGCTTTCCATGCGTAGGATCTTTCCTCGATGGTAGAAGCTTTTTTTAAAACTAGGTCGTAAGCTTATAGCTCTGGGTTTTGACGCCTTTCGGTCATAGTACCTTACCGTCTTCCTTTGGTAGTCTTACACGTAGTTTCGGGACACAGCTGGCGCTTTTTAAATGCACAGGAGGTCTGGAGTTTAGGCGAAGAGCCTCTTCGTTATGCTCTACACTTGCCAATTCAATCCTTGGGGATTTTAATCCGATCTCGACAGGGGCTATCCCCTCGGTGCCAAAGGCTAGAGCGAATGGGGTCTCCTGGGTGGCTGACTTGCATGTAGTTCTGTATGCCCATAACACCTCGGGGAGGTATTCTACCGCTTTGCCTTTTAAATCTTCCAACTTGGTCTTCAATGCTGCTTTAAGGGTTCTAATGGTGACTTTTGCTTGTCCATTGGATTGTGGATGAGCTGGGGACGAGTAGTAGTTCCTGATTCCGAGCTCGGCACAGAAATCTTTGAACTTAGAATTGTCGAATTGTTTCCCATTATGCGACACGGGGCTTTGGGATACCAAGCACGCATCTTATGGAACTCAAGCGAGATTACGTACCTTTTGTTATGTGATAGTAGCCAAGGGCTCGACTTTTGCTCATTTGGAGAAATAATCCACTGCTACGATGATCAATTTGCATTGGCCCTTTCCAATGGGCAGGGGTCCCAAATATATCGGCCCATTCTTTGAAAAGAGCCGGGGCTTTATGCTTGGCTTGTCCGATGGCTCGAATGGGAGATGAGGGATTTTAGGCGTGCCGGCCAAACTTTGCACTTTTGACCGGCTACATTGCGTCTACGAGCAGCGTGGGCGATAGTACCTAGCCTCGAAGACTTTTCTCGCCAATGCCCGAGCTCGTGTGGGATTTCCACATACGCCTTCATGTCTTAAGTCGACATGTCATTGGCGTCTTCCCTTCTTGATACGATTGAGGATGGAGTGTGAAAACCTCGCTCATAAAGGGTTCCTGAATGAATAGTGAACCTGGCAGACCTCGACCTAAGCTTAGATGCCTCCTTCGAGATTCGTTTGGGAGTAGTTCCATTAAGTAGTCCCGAATGGGGTCCATCTTAGCTCGGCTCGGTTTGCGGCAGGAGAGATCTCTTCATTGTTGAGATCTACGGAGGGTTCTGAAAGGTGCTCAACAGGTGTCAGTCTATTGAGGTCTTCTTAGGAAGCTGTTGCCAGGTTTGCTAGGGCATCTGCTTGCGAATTCTCTGCTCTTAGTATGTGTTTGATCTGAACTCATACGAACTTCTTAAGTAATTCCTGCACCTTCTTGAGGTATAGAATCATTTTTTCGCCTTTGGCTTTGTAGGAGTCTTCTATTTGTTTTACTACCAGCTGGGAGTCGCTACATAACTCTAGTTGATCAACTTCCATGGAATGGGCGAGGTTAAGCCCAACTATGACGGCCTCATACTCAGCCTCGTTATTGGAGGCTTAGAACCCGAATCTTAGCGCATACTCAATATCTATTACATCCGGAGAGGTCAAAATTAGACCGGCACCACTCTCTTGAGCATTGGCTACCCCATCTATGGATAGCCTCCAAATAGGGAGGTCGGACGTCAGTTGAGTAGCCGTGGCTCTGGCCGAGGTAGATGCGTCTATGTGAAGTCTGCCCAGATACGCCCTTTTATTCTTTGTTTTTCGGTTTGTATCGATGTCAAACTCATTTCATTTCTATGGCCCACTTCATCAATATTCTAGAGGTCTCTGGTTTGTGTAGCACTTGCTTCATTGGATATTCTATTGAGATTTTGATGGTATGAGCTTCGAAGTAATGGCGGAGTTTTCGGGCTGCGGTTACCAATGCCAGGATTAATTTCTCCATCTTTGGGTACCTTTCCTTTGCCCCTCAATTTCGAGCGCGATAGTAGGCGGTTGCTGCACTCACGTCTTTGTCTCACGACCCCGAGGGATGGCGATGGTTGAGAAATGTCACGAAGCGGTCGGTCTGAGGAGTAAGGAGCTCTCCCTCGAGGGACTTCACGAGGTAAGAGGAGCTCTCCTCGGAAAGGGACTTCACGGTGTGCATCCCATTGGAAGAGAGTGTTTAGAACTGGAAGAAGGTGACACTTGTGCGGCCTTAACACAAAGCGGCATAGCGAAACTATTCTTCGATTAAGGCGTTGTGCTTCTTTTTTTATATTTGATGGCGGCATGTCGAGCCGCAAACTTTTATCTTGTCTGGGTTTGCCTCTATTCCTCGGTTGTTGACTATAAAACCCAGGAATTTTCCGGCGAGACTACGGCGCATTTGGTACGAGTTGACTCATGTTGTACTTTGTGATGCGGAATGCCTCGGCCAGATGAGCTATATGGAGCTCGACCGTGGGTTAGATTTTGCTAACATATTAAGTAATATATGCCTCCAGCCTTAGATGTCCCTATTTGTTTTTGGGTGTTATGTTCTACCCAGCCTCTGAAGTAGGTAGCTCTGTGTTTTTTTTTAGTCCAAGGGCATTCTACGTTAACAACCAGGTCCCACTGCCCGATGGCGAATGAGGTCTTCCTGTTGGTGCCGTGGGATCACGTCTTGTCACGGTTGTAGTCGGAGAAAGCATCCGTAGGCGAGGAGTTAAATCTGGCGGTACGTGGCGTCGCGTGAGGTCGATCGAGTGAAGGCGTCTTTTGAGCCTTAGTTGGCGTCGATGCATCGATGCGAGTCGTAAATTTCGGCATTGGCTTTTTAACAGTACGGCGTTGGCGGCGGTCGGTGTTCCACTTCCTTAGATTGCACACAGGATGGCATCGACCTCTTCATTAATAAGCTTTGTCTTTTTTGGTGCGAAACTGTGTACGCCATAGATTTGAAGGATGGTGAGCTTAGTTTTGTGAGTGATTAATGGGTCAATCCTTCGTGTCCTCCACAGCTTCCACGCAAAAAACATCCTTGTTTTGTTTAGAGCGGATAAGGGGCTTCCCGGGTCTTAGTAGCTTAAGACTACGTAGGCGGGTGTTCGGGGTGGTGGGTCGGTTGTATAGGCTTTTGCTTCTGGTGATCTTGAGTAACATTCCACACGGCCACGCCCAGCTGGTCTCCTCGAACCATTCTACTCTGTTTGTGTGGGAACTTGATCTGCATGTGATAAGCGGGAAGGATGGCCTTTATGGCGTTGAAGGCACCTTGATAACACCGTTATAAGGCCCGAGGGGCATCTACTATGAAATCTTGTTGTCGTTGTTTGCACGGCATGGGGGTCTCCCAAAGTGAGCACTAGCTGTATTGACCCCAAAGGCAGTACTTTTTCTACAGAAGTCCTCGCGGTGGTGTGGTGACTAGTTCCGACCTCTCCGCCCAGAATGCCCGTCTTAATGGCCCGTCGCAGATGATGTTGGCGAGCTCCCGTTGATAAGTGAGGACCGTTGGATTGTTTTGTTGTACGGCTTTGCCCTTATCACCAAAGGGTCGTCGTGGGGTGTTGACGTATCCTTCGGGTTTGAATCCGGGGAGTTATAACGGCGGTTTCCGGTCGAGGGAGTTTGGACACTACACTTGCGCCTCTTAAGACCTCTCGACGATATTACGCCAAATGAGCCTTCCTGGCGGCCGAGACCACCTCTGCAAATCCTCTTGAGATCATGGATTTCCCCGAGGGCTGTTGGTGTTAATTTGGGTTTAGTACGCTAAGGTGGTGGTGGTTGCGCTTGATCTTGATTTTCGGAGGCTATGGCGTGAAGATACCGTCGGTCGGTATTCTATTTCCTTGTTGAAATTTGTATGCAATCGTCTGTTTGGTGCCCGTGGTCCCTATGGAACTGCGGTATCACAATTGTTATCTCTCTTTTGGTTGGGTCAGAGCCTGTGCGGGATGGCCATCTCGAGAAATTTTCATGTTGTACCTACGCCGCGTGACGTCTCTTGTGCATAATTTGACAGGGGTGTTGCCCAGTGAATACTACTACCCATGCTTCGGGTGAGGTGAGGTCCCAGCGGTCTTTGGCTCTGGCCTCCTTGGGGATTGTTCTCTGTCCCTGGGGATCTCTCTCGGTCTCCTTGTCTCCTAGGGCTTCGCTCCCGTTTCTTGTCAGTCCTGCTTTTCTCCTTGTGGGTTGAAGAGCTTCCTCTCTTGGATATGAGGGCTTCTTCGCCATTAATGTACTTCTCTGCTTTAGCGAGCACCTCAGCCATGCTTGCCTGAGGATTCTTTGAGATGGAAAACATTAAGTCTTTTGACTGTACTCCTAGCCCGGCGATGAATGCGGTGATGGCGAACTTCTCATCTAGAACATCTACCTTTAATGACTCGGTGTTGAACCTCTGGACATAAGACCTCAAGCTTTCTTGTGGGCTCTGCTTTATGGGCAACAAGTGATGCTTCGGCTCTGACGTAATCACGGCTCCAGCGAGTGGGAGGCGAATGCGACGGAGTGCTCTCTAAATGAAGAGATTGACGATGGTGGGAGCTGTTAAACCGAGCCGTGCTGGGCCTTTTGGCGTGATAGCAAAGGCTGCAAATCGTGCGGGGTCTTGATATCCGTACAACTCATTTGGTTCTTATAAATGACCATGGTCAGCGGGATCGCCGTTCCATCGAATGCTTATTTGCGGCATCGAACTTTGTTAGAAGGAAATGTAGCACCTCGGTGTGAGCGGGGACTCAGTTTGTTGCACCAGGGTGTCCATAGAGTCTAGAGCTCGGCCCTTTACAACTTCCTTCATGTGGCTGAGGTCCTGTTGGATGCCCTTGAACCTCTACTCCCATGATCGCTCCTCCATTCCTTGTTGATGAGGAGTTGGCTCATCGTTTCCGATGTCCCCCCCAAGTATTGCTTTGTTGCGCTCCTCTTTGGGGTAAGTAGGCCTGTGCCAGGTTTGTGGATCTGCTTTTATTTACGCCTCTCGGGAGGCAGTGTGGGTGTTTATTTCTGAGGGGTGGTGTGTGTACCCTTCTTGGGCTGTGCGCACTCTGCGGGCGTTGCATGTGCGAGTGGGTTGCTCTAATTCCACTGTATCAGCGTTGGTTGGTGAGGCCGTACCTCGTCTTATTTGTGTTATCATGTATAGTTTCCGGTCACGCTGCCGGGAGAATTCGACTATCACGTTGCCTTCTTCGGTCTTGCATTCTTAGAAGTTAGCGCGACTCTGCTTGTGTTAGAGTTGTAACCATGATTATTAGAGAGATCGGCTTTTTATAAAGGAGCCTTCGTTCCTGACGGCATGAAAATGATGATGCTTTTTCAACTTGGCGGGTTGGAGCTTAAGGCCCGAATTGCTAGGCGGTCTGGCGGCTCTAGGCGTTGGACTCCGCGCCAAAACAAGAAATAAAAGGATGGGGGCTGCGGGTTGCCAGCTCCGATGCTAGTCGGTTCTTTCTGTGGAAGAATTTCAACTATTTAGGGAATGAAGTTTTGTGCGTACCTGTCACCGATGGGGTGGCCTGGTATTTATAGTGGGTGACTTTCCTAATTGGATGGTGATACAGACTGTCTCTTATTGGATGGGGGATTTCCTTACCTTATCGCTAAGGGATAATTAGAAAGCAGTTATTGGAAATTATTCTACTTCCCTTATTGGTGGAGATTCGATTCGATTTATAGGATATGGGATCTTTGGGCTTTTCGCGTTATCGACCCTTGGGAGGGATGAGCCCCGGAGCTCCCAGTTTGGAATTACGTCGGGGGCAGACGTCTTACCGGGCTGCTTATTAGTCTTCTTTTAATCCTGCTTCTCGGACTTGGGGGTAGGCACAGCGTGCACCTTTTTAAACGATCGGTGAACGAAGAACTATGATATTTGAGATTAGAATAAGTCGAAGAACTAACCCGAGGCTTGTCGGTTCTCGCTCCCTTTCACTTGATCTCGGTCTTTGGAATTGAAGTGATCTCACGTCCCGTAGTTAATAACAATTACGCCACTTTGAGTGGATAAGCAATTATACATTTTTCTATGAATGACCAGTGTCTTCGTTAACGAGTTTTGGGTTAAGACGCTGATGCGCCCGACGCTTTACCTACGTGGTGAGGTACGGTGCGTTTTTCACTTAGTTTCATTCTTATTTGAACCCCCATTAATTCTTTATTAGGGTTCCTTAACAATCGGTGTATGAACACCGGATTTAATAGTGCAAAGTATGCAAAAATAGGGTTGTTGGGAGCATTGGTACCGGTACCACTTTGATCGATCTTGGTACCGGTTAATGCAGAGGTAGATGCGGTACCACTTTGGTGATCTGGAGTACCACTTCCTCTACCGATGGTGCCGGTACCAACTTTGGTACGGTACCCTTTGTAACGAATTACGCGAGAAATGGCGATTTTGCCATCTCTCACTCACTTTTCTCGATAAATCTCCTCAAATCCATCCACACGTAAATACACCATGGAATCACAAAAGCAGCTAAAAGTGGTTTAAGCGCCCAGCAAAACCCCATTTTTCTTAAGGAAGTTAGAGCTTTTCCCAATCAAAATCACAAAAGATGAAGTTAGGATTTTGTTTTCTTACCTTAGCCTCTTCATATCTTCACTTCTAAGTTGCTTGATAAAAATGAGCAAGAAAATGGGGAAGAAACCGACGAACTTGATCTTCTTGACCCCCAGCTCTTCTCCCTTTTTTCCTATCTTTCTCTCCCAATGGATTTGCTCACAATAGGCTTCCTAGACCAAAATTTGGTCTTTAGAAGCCCCCAATTAAGTGTAGGCCATGTTGACCTACACCTGAGAATTCCATTTCATTTTCTCCTTTTTTGGTCTTCATTTCATTTTCATTTATCATTTAGTCGCTTTAGCATTTAAGCTTATTCTATTCTTGACTGTAGGTAAATCATTTTACCAATTCAAATTTGCCCTTTTACATAGGGTTTATTTCCAGGTTCAATCAATTTCTCATTTTAGCATATAAAATTTAATTATATGCCCACATATTCATTTCACATTTCACAATTTATCAGTTTTCCAGAAAAAACCCAAGTTTGGCTCAATTCATACCTGGAATATATAATAAAATTATTATAAAATTGTAGGGTATTTTTGGGGCGTTACATTGTGACCATCTATTAGTGATAGTCACTCAGAGTGATCTTGGATGGCTTCTTGCTCTAGCTCATAGAATCTTGCTTTGACCAGATATGGGAACCATGATGACTCCCAATTATAGAGCCCGATAATCTCCTGACACAGGGTAGCAAAGGTGATTGATCATAGTTGTCCACACGGGCAACCCCACGCCCGAGTTTGGGGTGGACTTTACCGGAGTCATGATCAAGTCAAGGTTAAGCTTATAACCTTAAGGTAAAATGGTAAATTTCAATATTTTATAGTATAATATCATGTGCGAAATTACTAGTATCGATTCTGGGGAGGTGGTGTGAGTGATTAGTAAGGAACTGTGTCTTAACGTGATTTGGGCGAAAGTTTTCAATTTTGGAGTGCAATTGGTCTACTATAGTGATCTGATTGACCAATTGTGGGTTATGTCTGATTAATTCCATGGGAGCCAAAATTGGAAAGTACCATGGGTTTCCGGGCAAACCCATTTGTAAGTGACCAGTGTATTGAGCAGTATATGATCCATATGAGCCTTTAAGTTTGCTTTAAGGTTAGTGGGGGAATGCTAGAATTAAGCTCAGATAAGCAAACTAGAGTTTTAATTAAGTTGGACCATTGAACTTATATGAGCTAATTATAGGCCCAAGGATGTAAGTGGATTCAATGGCCCACTAAACCCTATTATAAATATAACTTATATTTAGGTTTAGGGTAGCAAAAAAACTATTTTCGAGGAGGAAGAGGAATTTACCTGTCTGGAGAGATCTGAAAAACAATTGTGTTGAATTGTTCATAGAGCCCACACTATACTGCATGGAGTCCAAGACACCAAATCGGTTATTGCTTGGAAGATTTACGGATCAGTTATATTCCGATTAGTATGTATTTTATTTTATTTTTGCTTCCATTGCATATAAAATTATAGGTTTCTGGATAGATGTCCCGGGATTCCAACAACTATACACCTAAATTCTTATAAGAATTAATCATGAATGAAATTACTAGTTCGTTTCCTCTTTTTGCATTTTCTCTTTATCAAGTAGTTCTTTTACTCTTTTACATTTTCTATCTCCCTCTTGTTCCTCAGGAAGTTAGCACTTAGTGGAAGGATGTCTATTTGCCTAATTAAGTATATCATTTTATAATATATAAATCATATATTGATGATTAGGTAATTATATACTGTCTCATTTTCCCTTTTTTATTTCCTTAAAATTAGAGTAAGTGCGATCATCCGTATTCAGCCAACTTTGGATGGCCAACCCTATTTGACCGCTGAATCTTTATCACTTCCAAGTGCCAACCAATAATCCATCTGACCGTTTCACGTTATATTTGGAATTCTTTAGTCTTTTCTGCCACTCCGCGGATATTATTTAAAGAGGGAGATGAGATAAAAGAGGAAGGAAATTTCAAACATCGCACATACCAAGGAAGTGAAGAGGTCGGCCGTCAACACAATGTGCACGTTAGAGCAGCGCGGCAATCTTTTCTTCCTAACCCTAACAGGCGACGATGAGCACCGATTTGGCCCCACTCTCATGGAGTCCATCAGATCTGCTTTGGCTCAGGTTAAATCCCAAGCCACTCCCGGCTCTGCTCTCATCACCACCGCTCACGGAAAATTCTTCTCTAACGGCTTGGACCTCGCCTGGGCCCAAGCCGCAGAATTTTCCAGCTTCAGGCAATCTCCAACCAGCTCCGACTGCTTCAAGCCGATCGTCGCTGATCTGCATCTCACTCCCCGATACCGACAATCGCCGCCGTCTCCGGACACGCCGCCGCCGCCGGATTTCTGCTCGCTATCAGCCACGACTACGTCCTCATGAAGAAGGAGAGATGCGTTCTGTACATGAGCGAGCTGGACATCGGCCTGACCTTCCCCGATTACTTCATGGCGATGTTGAAGTCCAAGATCAGCGATCCAGCCGCAAGACGCGATGTGATGTTGGGAGCGAAGAAGGTGAAAGCGGAGGAGGCCGTGAGGATGGGGATTGTGGAGTCGGCGCACGATAGCGCGGAGAGCACGGAGGAGGCTGCGAGGCGACTGGCCGAGCAGTTGACCGGCCGCAAATGGCACGGCGAGGTGTATGCTGAGATCAGGAAAGCGATCCATTCGGAAGCATGTGGACTGCTCGGATTGACTCATAGAGCCCTGGTGGCGCCACGGCTTTGAGAAATCAAACTCATCTCCTCGTGAATCAACTAATATTGTCAAAAATTGTTCAGCACCGCGACGTTTGTGGCATCTGTTTGATCATATATTCATATAAAATAAAGCAGAGCCCTTTGTTCTTCAACTGTTGATTTCCAATTTCCAACTATATATTTGCATCCAAGAAAATCTCTGTAGGTGCATAGAAATGAAATAGTGTTTCTATAGAAAAAAAAAGGATAAAAAATAAAAAATAAAACAAACTAAAATCAATCCTTCAAAGAAATTAAGATTTAGGGCCGGCCGAAGCAGCCAACCCTCTTTGGTGGTTCACAGAGATTACAATGTTACACATCCGCCATATGCCTTGATAGTAGACTTACGGTATTCCAAAAGCAAAGCGGGGTGGGAGCCCAGCATATTGTCAGACGGATCTTTTAAATTTTTTTCCCTAAAAAGCTTGGGACTTTCCGAAAATAATAAGGAAATTAAAAAAAATCTTAAAAAATATAGTTTAAAAATATAATCTAAATATGATCTAGTTTTCTTCACATCATCAAGAAAATTGGGTTTTTGGGCTTTGAGAGTCAAAAAAATGAGAGCAAACCCTAAATACTGATTTTGATTAACTTCATCAAAATTTTGGTTTCATTCCCCATCGTGCCAAACACCGATTATTGTGCTCCGGTGAGGATTTCCTCTTATTTTTATAATTCTGAGTTAACTTTGTTTGTTTGGTGTTTAGGAAAGGTTTGGTCAGTGGAGTGGGGAAAAATGGAGGGTTAGGTGGTCCTGTATTTTGATTTTTTCAGTGTAGAAGGTGGTCCCTTGTTTTATTTTTTTGAGTTTTTGTTGGAGGAGAGAGAAGGGAAAAGAGGTGATTTTGTTACTGTCGGATGGGGTCCTCTCGGTGGTGTGGTGGGGTTCATATTGTTGGTAAGGAAAAAGGGTTGGGTTGGGTTTCCATTTTGGGGAGAAGCGAGGTGGGCGAGGCATAAAGAAGGGAGGAACGAGTGGGTTCGGGCTCTAGTTGGGGAGGGAAGAGGCGGGAGGGGGGCGAAGGAGCTGCGAGGGCGTGGGGGGTTTCCGATTAGTGGCGGCGGGGTTGGGGTTTGGGGAGAAGAACGGAAGAAAGGGGGGTTTTCTAACGGTACAATGGGGGATCCATTTTTTCAATGCTTATCCTTTTTTTTTTTTTTTTGCTATTTCTTTTTAATTTTGATCCTTCATAATGATGTGTGTGGAAAGGTGGTTCATATTCCTTTATTGAAAATATGAAGATTTTGAAGAAATTTGGAAGTATTATTTATATAGAGAAAATTTTATTCGTTGAATTCAAATTTTAATTATTACTTGTAAATAGGTTATGTCGGGCCTTCATGTTTTAATACGGGATGATCATTTGAGCTAGGTGAAGCTTAAATTTGCAGGAATAATCAATATTTTAAAGCGACTGAGATGCGGTCGGGTTACGATCGTCGGCCGGAGTGGGTTTCCCGGTTCGGGTTGACTTTAGGGATCAGTTGCCAATTGAGCGGAATAAGAACCGCAAACTAATAGTTGAGCCAGGCGGTGGTTTGGCCCCGATACGTTTTTTAACAAAATTACATTCAAAGCTCAATGCAGCCCAAACAATTTAAACAAAGATATAAAGACTATTAAATGTCCCTCCCTTTTCGATGTGGGACAAGGGAGGGAGTTTAAGTTAAGGCCCTTAAAGAGAGCGAGAGATGATATAGCGTAAATTTAAATTTTTTACCTCAGAACGTAAATCGAGCGAGTGCTTAGCCTTCCCGACTAGGTTCTTAGGTAAGACGAATTAACTTAATTTGAATTATTCAATTTTGTTAATTTAATAAAAACAACAACATGATATCCATTTACGAAAATATAATACATTATAACATAAATATAATGTGGTAAAAACATAATATATTATAATTTTTTTCATTTTCTAATACGATTTTACATTTATATCAGAGCACACTTCTCATAAAATAAATGATATACATTATAAATATTAAATTATATATTTTAAAATTAATTTCAATTTTTTAAATATGAAAGTGTATTTATATTAGCTGCATCATCTCATTTCCTTCACAATCTTTTTATTTTCTTTATCTCTTTATTTTCTTTATCATTTGCATTCCCATTTAAAGTCATGTTAGGATTGTGCATATTTTTGGTTATTAGGTGTGGGGCCTATAATACATTATTCATTGTAGTTTTGTGTTTTGTTTAACATCATTGATAAAGGAGAATCAATTCTCAGTTGTGTGATTGAAATTTACTGTTTTGGTTCATTATAAGTTATATCATAATTTTTTATAGTTGATGTGAATAAGGTGTATTCCATGCAACGACTAAGTTGTGAAATTTTTGTTAGTCAAGTAACAATTAATTTGTTAAATTTTATATTTCTTGAAATTGATTATTTATAGGTATATGAATGGATGATTTAATTACAAGTATTTGATACAAGAATTGTGAAATCATTGATGATCCAAATGGTGCGGGTTATAGTTGTCCTCTCACTACAAGAAAAATGATTATTAGCGACGAAATATTTTTGTTGCAAAAAAGTAAATATTGTTGCAAAAACATATTTGCAACAAAAAAAAATTTGTTTCATGAACGTCGTGTGTCTCGCGTCGCGAAAAGCTACGACAAATATAATGTTTGGTCTCTAATAGTTTTATAGAGACATCATTTGTTTAGTGTCTCTAATAATTTTTTGCAACAAAAATATTTGTTGTTAAATGTTTAAAATTTTGGTTGCTAAAAATTCTCAATAATAAATTAATTTCTTGTTGAATTATACATACAACAATGAAAATTGTTATTTCGTTGTAAGAGAGATTATGGGACAAAACTTTGCTGTTGCTAAAGTTTGTCATATTTTAATAAAAATAAATAAATGTCTATAAAAATATAAAATTGCATCACTAAATATCTGTGTAATAATCTAATCATTATATCTTAAAATATTTAGTTGATATATTTTAATTTTCATATTTAATTTTAAATTATAAAACATAATTAAACAATAAAATTTTATGATACATTGATTTTATTATCTAATTAATATTTATAACATATAAATAAATAAGTCAATTAGATGATAACATAGTTTTAATACATAACTAATAACATTCTACCAAGTACAAAAATAATTTTATTTAAACCCAACATTCACAAAATAATAATATTATTAATAATAATTTATGTCCATATTTTTAATTTGATTACTTTAAATTTAAAGAAAATTTGCAATCATCATCCATTAATATAACTAGAAATCATTGATGAACAAGTGTGGTACAGTAAACTTCTTGAGCACAATTTGAAATATTGCATATCTGGGAATAATTTCACTAATAAAAAACAAACTGCATTGATCATCTAGTATTGATAGTGTTGGTGTAGTAGCCCAAAACTAGGAAATTAGTTGACTACCCGTCAACCCGCGGAATACAAGTGGAAGTCGGGTTACCCGACGCCACTTCGAGGAAAATCGGGCGGGAGTCTCACATGCGGGAGCTGCCCAGATGAAGCTTAGCCTGCGTTTACGCAGTAAACGGTCCGATATATCGCGATATATATTCAATACGACCACTTGGGCCTGCGATGCTCGATATACATGCCAACTATGAATCCTTCTTACCCAGTAGTTACAGGGATTAATATGTTTTTACTCTTATCTGATACACATTAAATTTAAAAGTTCTAATACATGTATACATCAAAGCCACAACTCGGCTTTCTTCTAAAACTCAGCCTCTAGGACGGGCCGTCTCCTCGCACGCTCCCTGTACCTGTAAAAAGGGGGATCCCATGACGGGGTGAGCTAAAGCTCGATGGGAGAATCGCCACTAAGTGGGCTGCACTCACCGCTAAGTGCGATTTTGTGTTCCAAAGTAAACACCCCGGTCAAATCGTCTGCCCAGATAATATACTGCGTAATGAACTGGATCAGAGTCCTCACCGACTCTCTCACACTCGCCCAAGCCTCGTATGAGAATATTAGTTTTATTAGTGGACAACCCTCCGATATATATATATCAATTGGGCTGCTCCGACGATTGATATAATATTTGTTTGTGGACTACCCTCCGATGTGAATATCCGAATTGGAAACTCCGACTGATTGATATTTTATTTTGTTTTGTGGACTACCCTCCGATGAATATCAATTGGGCGCTCGGCGATTGATATTTTAGATTTGAACTACCCTCTAGATAATTAATGTTTTAGACAACCCTCAGAACCTTTTCCCTAAGCTCATCTCAGCCTGCCCAGCTCCTTAATCTAGGATGTACGGTGCGTATGGAATGCGCATGTGTGCGAGTTCCAATACAGTCTAATCACATGCAAATATATAAAACATGAATACACTCGCATAAAAATTTAATCGCATGAAGCATGTTATGTAATTATGTTTAACGTAAAATTAGCTCGAAACGGGCTAATGTTCGCCTGCAACAATTCGATTCGAATTCGCAGCAAACCACGTATTTTAACGAAATACATTTTAGAACAGCATTTCGGGAATAGTGAAACCCTTGGTTACTATTCGAAAAATCATAACTCAACGGTTCACTTGGTGAACCCGCATCTACTTGCCATTCAGAGCTTTATTTCCATACCAATACATGATCGACACGAAAATACCCGTTTTTCACACTAAATCGGCCGTGGGCGACCCGCAATTTGCTCTCCATTTTCTTCAAAAAATTTTATAAATTCGGTCCCAAGTTTTTGGGACCGATCAAACATCTTTCCTCCACGGCCTCGAGCAAGCAGAAACATTCGTAAAACACTTAATAATAGGAATAAAACCCAGTAGGGAAATCTACCTCGAGGAGTTTGAAGAAACTCACACTAAAGCCAGGAGTCCACGCACTTAGCACGCAGCGTAGATCGTTTTCCCCTTCTCGCCCAGAAGTCGCGGCCCGGTCACGATGGGTGTGCAAACTGAGATAAGTGCTCTCTCTCTGCAAGCTTCTGAAGCAGCAGAAGGTCGCTGCATCTCACCCAAGAAATGGTTCTCTCCCGCGTTTTGCGCGGATTCGTTTAGAAGGCAGTCCTTTATTCTTATTTGGCTTTTAGTGACTTAAAATCCGTCCCATAATGCCATTATGCCCTCTTTTACGAATTTGATATTATTACCCTCGGTGGAGTCAATTTTCATTATTTCTCTACTCATACCACTTATGGTACATGATACATACTATCTGTGCCTTTACGTCGCGCGCTTCAATCGGTTCTGACACCGAACCGCGATACCTTGAAAAACGTGTCGACTCCGACTGTCTCGGAAAATTATGAAATTTTACGTGCCAACTAGATTTCGCGATACGATTCCAACGGTACAATAAGTTTCGCCATCCGAGATCTAGAGAATTAATTACGGATTTTTAACCGAAATTACAATTTTGTAATCGAAATTACGATTTTGCTCTTATTCGGTGGAATTTCTAGGGTTTTATTCTCCCCAAAGGAATTTCGTCGAGAATTGAGACAATCACCTCCACTTACATGCATATGCAACGTGCACCCTACCATGCATGTAACTAGCCATTTAAATCTCAAACGACTAAACCATGTACCTTCATCCCTAACGAGAAGGTTAATTATTACTTGTCGTAATGCTCGCGTACACGTTGACTCCTCCACTCCACAATGCCTCCATAGTACCAACACTAGCCTCACGATTTTGCGTCGCAAAAAACGTCCACGGTATCAACAATGCTACTTGGTCCCTCCTCGAAGGTCCCATCCGTCGACCTCAATGCGTCACGTCAGCGCGTGGGCTGGATGCGGGTATATTTCGAGCATGGAGGCGTGAAATACCTCATGGACACCGATCATCTTTGGGCGATACGCATGCCGTGCATAGGTGCCTAATCTCTCGAGTATCTCGAAAGATCCCATAAACCTCGGCGATAGCTTCCCACGCTTGCCGAACTGATCACTCCTCTCTTAGGCATCACCTTGAGAAAAGCGCGATCACCCAACCTCGAACTACAGGGTCGGCGTCGCCGCATCGGCGTAAGCTCCTTACGCCAGGCTTTGAGCCGTGAGAAGATCTATCATATCAAGCCCACCTTCTGGAGGTGTCTCTAATCAGATGGGGTTAAGTGATGGAGTTCTCTTCCACCTCGGTCCCGACATATGATGATCTACATGGCCTCTATCCCTGATACCTCGCCATGGTGCCGTCGTATGTCGCGATAACCTTAGTTTGTAGCGAATTCCACCACTAAGAACAGTGTCTCTACCCTTATAACCCGGGGCCAGCATGCTCTCGGTAGTGTCCTCACAACACATGTATAATCCGCGCAGCGTATAACCCTACACAGCCCTTACTTGGTGTGTAAGCGACCTTCCCGAGGTCACTTCTTAACGACGATCAATGGACCGTCGACCTAGTCCATGTCAGGGAATGACATCCACTATCACAGAGCTCTTGCCCATTTCGACAACACCGATGTATTTCAAAGGGGTATCAAACCTCGAGTCACTTCGACTCCTATCACTCGACTATTTAAGTCTATTGATATCGTGGTGTGCTTTTCATCTGATTATAACTCTTTGGTTTACACTTGAGCCCTGCTACATTTCACACGGTTATTTATGAGTGCTTCATTGGGCCGTGGTCCTAAAGACAAACTCGACCACACTCACCAAGAGTGGTGAATGACCATACCGTGCACCCACACACCCGACTCGGCGTGGGGTTCTCGTACTGACGCAATAATCTTACGGTGTGACCAATCCAGGGTTCCACCGTAGGCAGAAGAATCGGTCTCTCACTCATAATCCCCGACTATCGGTCGACTCTCACCACATACAGGAAGGCATCTATCTTGGCCTTCTCTAAAGGCCTTAACCTCTAAGCCCAAATCAATGCGGGTGTCGAGTACTTAATGACATTTAGGTCTGATGCGGCTGATTTCGATGGTACGGCTCGACCATCCACGTATCCAAGCGACATCCAACAACAAATAATCACACCACCCCAAGGTCACTATGCTTCAGTGCGCAGCTTTGATCGTCACGACTTTGACCCACACTCACGGCCCCTTGTGTCTGTCTTGTTGAGAGTGCTTGTATATTTCCGCCTGTTGAAACTAGTTCCTCGACCCGTCTTGGGGGTGTGGAGGAATGGGCGCCATGCTCTCTACAATCTACGGCTAAGCTGGGCGCATTGTCCCAAAGTCTTGGGATCCCTTTTTGTCTACAGGGCAATCCGTCACTCATGCTCAATCCTGGCCCTAGTCCTAAAACTAGTGTGAAGCAGAAGTCTTCCGCCTCTTCCAGAGCTGGGGCTTGATCCTCCCTCTTTGCACTACCCAAACACCCTTATCCGAAGTGTTCTAAGTATCCTCGATTTCTCTTTCCTATGGTCGAGGTCGTCCCGACCATGGAGTCCATATCCGTGAGCGAGGAAATCATACAATCACACTTGAATGGACAACTTCGGAAGCCCATTCTCAGATCTCACGATCCTACCCGGCCCGATCAGAAACTAAGTATCTGAAGATTGACGTGGTCTCTCGGCGGCGTCAGCGCACCGACCTTCTCTGGAATTGTTGACCTCCCTTATGCTAACACCGTGTCCCGAAAATCACCTCGGTATGCCAAAACTCGCACTTCTTGAACTTAGCGTCTGGCCAGTGGTCTCTTAGCATTTGTAAAATAATCCTCAGTGATACTCGTATTGCTTCGCTCGGCTAGGGAGTAGATCGAAGATGACATCCATGAAGGCTAAACAAAGCTGATCCTAGATAAAAGGTTGGAACACCCTATGTATGAGATCATGAATCTTTGCTAGCGCGTCGTCAATCAAGGAGCATCACCGTAAACTCGAAGTGCCCATAACGCTTCCTAAATATTTGTCTTAGGGATATCTGTCTCCAACCTCGGTGATGGTAACCGATCGCGAAGATTACATCTTGGAGTAGACTCGTAGCTCCTCTCAGCCCGACCAAACCGTCGTCGATCTGTGGCGGTACGTGCGATTCTTGATTGTAACTCGATCATTGTCGATGATAATCAATGCACGGTCGAAGGGTCTTGCCCCTGAAATAACCCCATGACTAAGCCCAGCGCCCGTGGTGAAGTGCTCGGTCTAATAAACCCCTTGTCCAATAGTTCTTGTAGTTGGACTATTTCTGAGTTCCTATGACTTAGGTGCCATCCTATCACGGAGTCATAGAGATGGTTGGCATCGGGTGTAACTTCGATACCGAAGTCTACGTCCACATGTGGAGGTAGTCGGGTAGCTTCATGGGAAGAAAAACATCCACATGCTAGCACACTACTTTCGAGGTAGACTAGTCAGGTCTCTCATCGTCCTCTAGGGTAAGGCTCGCTAGCCAACCCGCTAACTATCCCTGACACCTGGACTCGTATCTTGTGCAGGCGAAAATGTCATATGATTGTCCCCAAATACCATCACGATTCTTGTCACGCGTATAGAGTAACCCTCCTAGCTGTGATCGATGCGACCACATGGTATCGGCCAATCCATCCTCGGGGGATGACAAATCGAACTTTGACATGTCCGAAATCCACCCGGGTCCATTTAATGGGTTTGAGTAGTCCCGAGATCTTTAACTCCCTTGACCTCGACTATCATTCTTATTCTCGCCCCAATCACTGGGTGAGAATTCACATAAATAGCTCCTCACATGGTCTCTAGAGGTCCTTGCCCATTTCCACCATATTCGAACCTCATTCTCTAAGATAGAGCATAGTTGCTTTATTGTCCGCAGTCGAGTCGAGAAGTGTCTTCATAGCCTCTAACGCTTTCTGGGATCTGCATGAACCAATGATACCGTCGGGTCTCTTTCCCCCTGTGAATGTCGGAGGATGATACGTCCTAAACCTCTGGGGTTACTAGGATCTCCCTGACTACCTGCTATGCGAGCTTGTGCAATAGCAGCCTCTGCAACACCTACGGCCTCTCCAAAGGCCCGCTGGGTTAATCTTGGCGGGCGCGGTGTTGGTGGTGCGACGATTAGATGGGCCATGTCGCCGTCATACTAGCCCTCTATCACGAGTTCAATGACAACGAGAGTCATTTAATTTTCATTTCGATCTAACTAGTAATGCGGTGCCAATTCTTAATAGACTTGTGACCATGGCGACCAGTTCATTTTCTAAGTGGTGTTAAGTTCAACCACTCCAATTTATTTATTTGAAAGGTTCCATGCCCTCTTGTTCCTTTAAATCTCCAAATCCTTAAGGTCATAATTATGTAATAGCATTAATTTTCTATCTGCATTCACCATGCATATAATTTCTACACAACTACGCGCCAACCACGATTTCATATAGTAGTTAAATCGTCTCCCAGTGTCTCTAAAGGCATAAATACGGCCGAGACACTAGTCATACTATATAACTTCAGTGTATACGTAATCAATTTACGCGTTTAAAATATTGTTTCGCGAAATTTTATTTTATTATTTTTTGAAAATTTTATCAAATTTGTTGATTTTATTTTAAATTTAAAAAAAAAAATTTTTTAAATTTTTTGTAATGAACAGTGTTCATTTGGTGACTCGAGAACGATCTTGAGTCAAAGCAGAGACTGGCCAGTCGAGAATTGCACAAAACTAACGGCCAGTGACACCAGTGCGCTACTTGCCCGCCCGGCCGACGCCCCGCGCCACGCGCGCCCCGTAGCTTCCATACGTCTGTCGCGCGCCGCGCGCGCCACTGCCACCGCTCCACCTGCGCGCCGCGCGCGCTTCGCCAGCGCCTTTCACTTTACTGCAGCGCCCGCCGCGCCCCACCGCGTACCCGGCGCACGCATACGCCCTTCGCCCAGCGCCCAGCGCCCAGCCTGCCGCGCCCAGCGCCCCTCCCCTGCGCCCGCATGTCACTGCTACAATGGTACGTATTGTGGCTTGGGCTGGGCAGCGTATTATAATACAGGTCCATCCTTGCCTAGCCCCCTTCCTCTGATAGCTCTATTGTATTCTTGTCTGACCCGACTATCCCGGCCTTCTCGGCTAAATCTACGCAATACAATTTTTTTTTGTAATACAAATGGGCGTTAGCCATTCAGTTTTTACGCACAAAATTTTTCAATTTTAATAATAATAATTATTATTATTTTCAATTATTTCCAGCACTTGGAAAAATCACCAAAAATCACAAAAATCATTTTTTTTTCATTTTTTTTTCTCATTTCTTGGACACTCAAATAAATTTATAAAAATTTATTTAACCCAGTACTATTCTCAATTTTACCACTTGTAAAATCCGAGAAAATTATTTTCTCCTCCGTATAACCAAATAAATTAAAAAAAAACTTATTTTCTTTGCTTTAAAAATTTCTTCTCTTTTTCCAACAACTTAAATAAATTTAGAAAAATTTATTTTATTTACTTATTCGTCAGTTTTACATTGTAAAACCTTAAAATTAGAATTTCTTCACCTCTCGTCAATAAATTTGACAAAAATTTATTTTCCTTCATTTTCAATTCGACTTTGTACAGTACCACTCAAAAAGTTTTCTACATTCATGTGCTAATCACAAGCACACAACATTTCCACGAAACACATACAACATGGCATACATACCATCATACAATATTTCATCAAATCACACAAAACACATCAACTTGCGTGCGCTGTAGTGTCTAGTTTTGTTAAAATTTCTAGGTAATCTCATACCTAATAGGAACACATCGAACCACCTGAGTGGGTGATGCTCTTCCTCAACCATGGCCTAAGCCCAATTTTTCTATCCATAGGCTCTTACATACTCCTTATATCTACATCATACCAATTCCAGTGGTGATTCAACCCGAGCTCCTAGGTATTCGTATACCCAAGCTCCGATACCAAGTCGAAGCTCAAAACTCGGGGTCCGTTGACTACCCACAACTCATAAATACAAGTGGAAGTCAAGTTACCCGACGCCACTTCGTAAAATCTGCGTAGCCCCTCGTATCGGAGCTCCCACCGCATTTACCCGTCCCAAAATACTAATATACGCATATATATTCAATACGCCCACTGGGGCCCATAAACGCACTCAATATACATGCCAACTATGAATCCAACTATATGTACCCAATAGTTACAAGAGTTAATATGTTTTACCTTATACAATACACACATTAAACTTAAAAAGTTCTAATACATGTATACATCAAAGTTCCACAACCCTGGGCTTTCTAAAAACCCGCCCCTAGATCTACCGTCTCTCGCACGCTCCCGTACTGCAGTGCTGGGGATCCCACGACTGGGTGAGCTTAAACTCAAGAGGAGAATCACCCTAAGCCGGCTACTCACCACCTAAGCGCATGCAATGTTCCAAAGTAAACAATTCCATTCAAGCAAACGCATGATCCCACTTCAATGTCTACATGACCAACTCGTATCCCGAGTCCTTTCATCGACCTCTCTCACACTCGCCTAAGCCCTCAGATGAATATTAGTTTTATTAGTGGACAACCCTCTGATATATATATATCAATCAATCGTCTCGACGATTGATATAATATTTGTTCGTGGACTAATCCGATGAATATCAATCGCGCTCCGACGATCGATATTTTATTTGCTCGCGACTACCGATGTATCAATCGGGCCGCTCCGACGATTGATATTTTGTAGATTCGACTACCCGATAATTAATGTTTTTAGACAACCTCCGAACCTTTTCCTAGACTCATCTCATGCACTAACTCCCATATAATCCTAGGGATGTACCCGCAAGATATGGAATGCAATGCGGTGCGCTCCAATACGCCTAATCACATGCAAATATATAAACATGAATACACTCAAGATAAAAATTTAATCACACAAACATGTTATGTAATTATCATTTTTCAAACATCAAAATTATTCACTGGCTAATGTTCATACACAAGCACTGATTCGACCACTTAACCAAACACATATTTTAACGAAAATACATTTTAGAACACTGCTTCAGAATAGTGAAACCCTACATTATTCCCCGAAAATCACAACTCAATCCGCTCAATTTGGTGAACCCGCATCACACCGCCATTCCCTACATTTCCATACCAATACATGATCACCAAAATACCCATTTTCACACCAATCAGGGGCCGTGAGCAAATGCACGGTCGCTTCCATTTTTTCTTCCAAAAATTTATAAATTCGGGTCCTGCTCGGGGACCGATCAATGGTTCTCACCTGGCCTCAAACAACCGAAACATTCGTGAAACACCTTAATAATAGGAATAAAACCCAAGTAGGAGAAATCCCACCGAGGAGTCTGAAGTAAACTCACCAAAACCGGAGTCCACGATAGCCCCGTTTCACGAGATCGCTTCCTTCTCACCAAGTCCGCCAATCCTGGCCTGATCGTGCAAACCAGAGAAGTGCTCTTTCTAAAACTCTCTCAAACGAAGGTCAATGTGATTCCCCCAACCTGGTTCTCACAAGCTTTGCCTCTCGGCTCATTTAAAGCAAGACAAGTCACTATTCGCACTCCGGCCATGACTTAAAATCAAATTTATAACGCCCATTACGTCCTCTTTTACCGATTCCGATATTCCCAGACTACCTCTAATAAATTCATTTTCATTATTTCTCTACTCATACTAATTTATCAGACATGAGTACATGCTTATCCGTACTATCGTCGCATCAAAATCGGTTTACGTGACCTCGAACCGCTGATGTTCGAAACGTGTCGACCCGACTATCTCAAAATTACGAATTTTACGCGCCTAACCAGATTACCAGACGATTCCAACTGGGCATAATAAGTTTCGCCATCCGAGATCTATAATTAATTGGCATTTTTAACCTAAATTACAATTTCAGAATCGAAATTACGATTCGCCTTATTCCGTAAATTGGAATTTATTTTGCAGCCGGGATTCGGGATCTCTTGACTTTAGATGAGCTCTCCAATGATTATGCTCATTCTTCAATTATATCTCTTCACATTACTTAGCATATGAATGGAGATGAGGATGCCCATGACCAAAACTCTTGATGTATCCATGTTCAACCTTGCTAGCACTTCAACATTATATCAACCTCCGTCAAGGTTTGATCATCATCAAACACTAGTTGCCTTTGCAATTCTAGCATTCTATCCAACAAATACAAACAAAAAGTTAGGTAATATAAACACAACCTGTCTGAATAAATAAAGTTGTAAAGATAAAGTATATAGGAATAAATATTTTTTTAGCATGTATATAAATCTAATAAGCAACTTAGCTAATTTACCTATAATTTATTGCAAAGAGACATTATAAATAAATAAATCTAACAATTTAATTATGTATCATATGATATTCTTCATGATTTGGCTAAATTTTATAAGATCCATATCAATTTTTATAAAATTTTCAAAAAAAAATTCCTACTATAGAATTATTAAATTTCATAAAAGTAATTTAGTTCATTTATAAATCATAAATTTTTTGCTTTGAAAAACCAATTGTTTAATAGTAATATAATTCAATTCTAAATTACATAAAAAAAAAGTGGAAACCTTTTTCAATAAAAATAAGCAAGCAAAGGAAAGTTTTAAGGAATACACGTAAGAAGTCTTTGTACCTTAGATTCCCTAACCATGGTGAATAGTCCAATAATTAACTCAAAAGTTTTACTTTGCTTGATGTCGTCTCCACCGCTATGCCTAAGTAACAACAGCTAAAGAATAAATAAAAAATACGAATAAAATTATGGAAACAATAAACTATTTATAATTTCTCTTATAAATTTGTATCAATGGTGATCAAAATTATAACAAGTGTAAGAAATATATTTTATTTAAGTCTAAATAGCCAAACTTTTATTTTAATATACTTAATTATACTTTTTTGTTATATTATAAATTCAACCTAAAATTGGAATACTTATAATAAATTGTTCAATTAAAAATGAAAAAAATCCTGTAGATATATGCTTTGCATAAAGAAAAAGAAAAATTATATATTCTTAAACTTTACAAGATCAACACTCTAAGAAATGAAAAGCATAAGAAAAGTATGAGTTTTAGATTTAATGCAACCACCAATTGGAAAAAATATACAAAAGAAAAACCAAAACGATGGAAATGTCCTAAAATAATTAAAAACATGTTAACACACCATGTAGTATAAACTCTTATTTGAAAGTGGTTAAGATTTAATCTCAACAAAAAATCCTAAATTATTGATCTCTCTCTCTCTCTCTCTATATATATATATATATATATATATATATATATTATGCTTAAGTAACAAAATAAAGAATAAATTAATAAAATACGAGTACATTTTTATGGAAAAAATAAACTATTTATAATTTCTCTAATAAATGTGCATCCATGGCAATATTCATAAATAATGTAAGAAAGATCTCTTATTTAAGTCAAACAACAAAACTTTTATTTTACATTTCTAGTAATCTAAGTCATATTTTAATAATATTCTAGAATTTTTTTTTCTATTATAAAATTTCAATCTAAAATTAGAATATTCATAATAAATTGGTTCAATTGAAAATGAAAACAAATCCCAAAGCTCCTATGTTTGTGTAAAGAAAAAGAAAGTATATGAAAAATTCTACAAGATAAACTCTATTATTTGAAATAAAAATAAACATCTGTAATATGAGATAGAACAAATACAGTTTTGTTCTATAACATAAAGGTATGTGCAAATAACTACGAAAATGAACAAAGTAATCAACAAATGACAACTTAGTTGTCGAATACATTTCACTTTGTTTAAAATTTAACTATACATTTAAATAAATAAAATATTATGATCAATCAACTAATTCAATACACAACATAAAGGAGAAAAACATACTTCATAAATCAAAATTAAGAGTATATAATCAAACACCAAATGAAAGAGGAGCTTATACCATTACTAAGTTTGCTGGTACCAATTGCTTATCAAACAATAAATAATTTTGAACAAACAACACAACAAATATAGAGGGAAATTGGGTTAGAAGGTTAAGAAACTAGTACTTAATTTAAATTTCAATTATAAAATTGATATTAAAGATGAAGATAACTTTGAATCATGGAGTCACAATTCATACGGTATAATTTTAATATTTAAAAACTTTTCTAATACTATAAAAAGAATGCTTAGAATTTATCATATAGCAATGTCTTCTACTTTATTAATTTTCCATGGGAAATAAACTATAGAAATAAATTAAGGTATTTTTTAACACTAAACTAGTTTTAATTTCAAATGAGGAAGAAATATAAATAATAGGGAATTCTCATTTCAAGAACATAACAGGTCTCACTCTTCAAATCCACCTTTTAGGTAAATTATAACTTCTGTAATTTTTTTTTTTCTTTGCTCGCACTCCTCTTGATCTTTACATACTAATAAAGTAGACAATATTGACTAGAAATTTACTAGTCGAAAAAGGTCTTTTTGTTTTCTCTTTTACATCTATTTTCTAACCGTCTAAACATAGACAAAAAATAAAATATATGAATAATCTAAAGATAAAAATAATCGAAAACTAATGAAAAGAAATTTCTCTTCTATCCAAAACTAATGAAAATAAATTTCTCTTATATCCACTATAAACCTTGAATTTAAGCCTCTAAACCTAAAGCCTAAAACAACAAACTCTAATGGATTCACAAAGTTATAAGAAACATACCTAAAATAAAAATGAACATGGAATCTAAAATGAAAACTTCACATTTTCTTTTTACCCTAAAGCCTAAAATAACAAACTCTAATGGATTCACAAAGTTATAAGAAAAAAAATGGTAAAATGTAAAACGTGAACATGGAATCTCAGAAAACTTGCATTTTCTTAGAAATTAAAGAAAAGTGGATGATATTTGATAATTAAAAGAAAGGAGATGAGAGACAAGAAAGAACCTTTCGTGTTTGTAAACCCTTGTAATATGTTGTAGTGGTAGCAATGTCTCATTGGTATTACGAAAATTTCAGACAAAGCCACAAAGGAAGCAAAAAAAAATTAGGAAATAGATTGGGTTTTGGTGGAAGCAAATTGGTTTTGGTGGGAACCAATAAACGTTTTGGTGGGAAACAAATTTGGTTTTGGTAGGAACCAGCTTTGAAATGATAGCCCCTATGTGTTATCCCAAGAAATAATATTTTAAACTTAAAAATATATTAAAATATTTTAAAACATTAAAGGATTGATATCTTTTAATGGTAGATTTGAAAAAAAGTGGTGTGAAATGATAGCCACTATGCATCATCCCAAGAAATAATATTTTAAACTTAAAAATATTTCTAAATATTCTAAAACAATAAAGGATCCATATCTTTTAATGATAGATTTAAAAACAAGTTAGGCATACGTAACTTGTGATCTGTTTAAAGAATTTGGCTCCACATGCCAAACACACTTGTCTTACATTTTTTTAATTGATAAAATGAAAATGTTGAAAAGAGTGATGAAATAAAAAGCTGATATTAAACATCATTTCCTATGGAATAGATGATGATATCAAACATCAATTCCTATCAAACATCAATTCAATGAACTACTCTCTCTCTCTTGTCATGTAACTAGAGGTGGAGGGGCCCACAATATGGCAAAGACTATCACATCTTTTCACTCAATTAATGTAAAGTACGATATAGCTAGAATCATTTTTCCCTATCGTACCTTTCCTTTTTCATTTATTATATTTAAACTTAGTCTAAATTTGAAAGGTAATTTCCAAAAATTCTGAAGTCATATTTGATTCCTGTTTTTTTTTTTTTTTATAAAAAACAAGAAGAAAATGAAAATTAGAGAAAATATAATACTAAATTCAAAATAGCAATTTTTAAAGAACACCGTGTATTTTCAAAAATTATTCTTAAGAATAATTTTCAAAAATAATAACCAAATAAACCCTAAGATTTTTATTTGAAACCTGAAAAATAGTAAGGAAATAAAATAAAGAATAAAATAAAAAGTAGGAAGGAAAGAAAAATTATAGATAAATAAAAAAATAGGTTTAAATTTATTAGTCAAATTATATTTATTTATTCAAACTTATTTTATTTGTTTCTCTATGTTACATAAGCATTAAGAAATAAAAAAAAAAAAAAAAAAAAATATGTAAAATTTTAAGGAATTTTGATTATATTTCTTTATTTTATTTTATTTTTTCCACACGAAACCAAAGATAAGAAAATCATTTTTAATATTTTTTCTTTTTCCTTAACTTTCCGTGTTCTAATGGAACCTAAAGAAACAATATGATTATGCAATTTGATCAAGCTTCAGTCCATGAGGCTATGCCTGATGCAATGATTTCCATTATTTTAAAAATGGATTATAACAGTCATAATGGATTAGATTCCCTCTCAATCAAACGCCTTTTCTAACCCAATCACCCATAAGATAAGTAATTCAAAATGAATTCTTCATTCCTATTTACAAACATTGCACATATTACCCTCAATTTTGATATTAAAATAAAGAGATCATCTCTCACATATTACCCCCTCAATTCGCACTCAAGATCTCTACTCAAGACTCCTTCAACACTTTGCTACCGATCTATAATCCGTTCTTCGAAGTTGTGTTAAGGTTGTTCCATAATTTGAATTAAATAGCCTTCGTGAAACTCAGATTTGGAACTCTTGATAAGGCAAGATCATTATTTAATTACTTATCCTCATAAATATTATCTCTCATCGTAGAGATTTCTATCTTAGTTGTCATAAAGGAATTAAGAGATCAGGCACCAAATAATCCTCTTTAGAGTAGAATCCTACTTGTATTCAAACTCTAGTTTGACTTCAGCTTAAAGATTATTTCCCTGGGGACGGATTCTCCGATGTTTAATAATATCCATAGCATCTCGAGGTGCTCAAGCCTTCTAAGTCTCTTCCTCCAAAAACACGATCAATAAAGTCAAAGAGATGGTTAGAGTCCTACTCCGCTCTAACTCTTGTTCTAACCTAAGCCACATGATTACTCTAACACGTTCCTTATTCAATAGACTTCCTGTGTAAAACCTCAATTCTTCATCAGTCTTGATCTTCAAAATATGCTATCTACAAAAATAGTGCAAATTCTAAACCCAACAAAATAAATTTATTGAATACAACTAATATAATATAAACTAATGGTGTGGTTGAATCGTATTTTGTAAGAGATATAAAATAGGAATTAGCTTTATTATAAAAATATCATTAACTATTCTCGATAGGATCAAGTAAATATTGATCTTATAAAATATAACTCAATCAAGAGTAGATACATAAGTCAAAGGTTCATCATAAATGTATTTTTAGAGTTGATGGGAATTTCTATTAGTAGTGATGTTATCTCTGTGTTATCTCAATCCTAAAAACAAAAGTTATCTTTTCATTATTTTAAAATTATAGTTGAAGGAAATATTATTAGTATTAGTATTATTATTATTATTGGTATGGGATTGAAGCTTATTTTACTTTGTATTACATTATAAAATTGTATTCATCATGTAAATTCTTTTTTCACTGGAACTCGAACCTTCGGACCCATCTCTTTACCACTTAAGTTTTTAACTACTACAAGGACACCCTATCCTTAGTAGAAACAGACAAGTATTACTTCATTAATCGTAGTATAAGAGCACTAAATGTCATATGCAGTATTCGGGAGTATCTAAAATAGAAATGATAATTCTATTAAACCGAGAGGTGGTATGAGTATATGGGTATAATTACTATTGCTGAAAGGATACGAAAATTTTGAAAATCAAATTAGAGATGTGGGCCAAAATAGAATTTCAAAAGTTAAATTTCAATATTAAAGAGTCGAGGGCTATCGGTAATTAAAGGAAATGTTAAAATATTAAAATGGGAAAATAAGAGCCAAACTTGATTTGTCTCTAAAGGGCTAGGGCTTCACGGTTTTGGAGGAGAAGGAGTGAGCCAGATAAGCAGGCTGTAAGCAAGGCGAGGAGTGAAAAGTTCAAAGATTAAGGTATGTCGTCTCTTTTGAATCAAATGTCTTTTGGATGTCTGTGGCTTTAAAGTGAATTCTCATGGAGAATTGATGCTCCTTGGTCTAGGGTTTTGGAAGAGATCACCTAAACCCTAGATGTTTGTTGGGATATGAGAAGCTCCCAATCAGCGTAGCCGAAGCGATGGAATCATCAAAAGCATAAGGGTTTTAAAAGAATTGGTGACCTAGGTTGAGTTCTTTGGCCTTTCTACCAAGGGTTTTGAGGCTCAGGTTCCATAGCACCAATTTAAGTAAGCATGGAGTTGGTTTTGTATGCATTCCAATGATGTTTCTTGAGGTGTTATGAATTATGACGTTATACTAGTCGACCAGAAGAAAAGTGGCAAAAAGAAGCAAACTGAAAATAATTAAGGGATCGCTTTCAGTAAAGGAAATACTTGCTTTCCTGTTCCGAATTAGTTTTCGTATTTTGATCATAACTTGCTCATTTCAGATATGATTTGAGTGATTCAAAATTCTAGGTAAAATAGACTTCTAGGGGAAAATTTTATCTGAAGGAAGTACGTGCAAATTGTAACCCTAAAGTGCCAAAAAATTTACTCAAAGTAGGGGCCATGTGTGTCACTGTCTGGTTCTCGGTACAGGAAATGCTCTGTTTTCCTGTTTCGACCATTTGTCGTATTTTGACCATAACTTGCTCATTTCTGATCTGATTTGAGTAATTCAAGTTGCTGGTTAAAATATACTTCTAGGGGAAAACTTCATCTGAAGGAAGTTCAAGCAAAATATAATCCCAAAGTGCCCAGAAAATGTTTCAAAGTGGAGCTATGTGCAGATTCTGTTCTGCCAAACTGAGTCATCTGTTGTGCAGATTGTGCAGTGTGGTTGAGGGCTTTGGAGAAGGAATTTTAAATTGAAAATTTAAAGAGATGTCATTGGATATATAAAGGACAGATCTGAGAGTTTCATATAAATTTTGAAGACCGTTTGAATAATTTTTGAGTCATAAAGTCTATAGGTATTGTTGGAAAAAGGTTGGCCAAAATGAATGGGTTTTTAGTGCTTATGGGCAATTTGTTCATTTGGCTTTAAATGAATGTGTATGGTGGATTAAAATGAAGTAATGATTAATGTATAGTTGTGGTTTTCGAAAAAAGGTGAAAAGACCATCGGATTCGTGAAACTGAATTCGACGGAAGCAAGCGGGATTGGCTGAATCGGTGAGTGAAATGATATTTTCCTTGAAATCAGTTTTTAAAAGGAATGATTTAATGTTAAACTGGAAGTTTAATGGAAATAAGCTTATGTAAATGTTAAGGCATAAGGGAAATGTTTTATCTTGCATCAATATATATTTATATGTATATTAAATATGTATGCATATGTTAAAGTATTATGAAAGTTTTTTGGAACTGTAAAGAATGCATATGTGTTTTAATGATAAAGTAAAGGATTTAAATGTATTTATAAATGTATTTTGAAGAAATGTTTTATTGATGGTTACCCTTAAACCCCTCTATGACTGCATATGACCGGAGTATATCGGCCGAGGTACCTTAAGCTGCAAGGATTTAGAGGGTGCTGATAGGTTGCTAACCTGAGAGTAACAGGTGTTCAGAGTGAATATCTCACTTTATGGGGCTACAAGTGACAAACCCACAGCTGGAGTTTCAAGAAGTGTAGTGGTTATGGACTGAATGTGGACCGTCCTCACCGTTAGTACCCTAAATTGTTCTGTGTTTATTCCCTAGTTCCACGTAAAAGAAAGAAATAAAGACATAAAAGTTTAAGGCATAAATGTTTAAGGCATAAATGGTCTTAATTGTATGGGCATTTATTATAAAGAAAGAAAGAAAGTTTACGCATAAATGTTTAAGACATAAATTACTTTATTTGACTGTTTTAAGGAAAAGTTTCTATATCCATTAGAGTGTCGGGAGGTCCCCAGGTTCATGAGGTTAATCCCGGTCGGGATCCTTCAACGTGGTATCAGAGCCACGGTTTTGAAAATGTTATAAAGATTTGAAAATTTTATGTTCATATGATTGTTTTAATGTTTTATTTTAAAATTGCATAAATTATTTATGTGATTTAAAATCATATATGCATTACATGACATATGAAATTTTTGAAGTTCACAGAAAATGCGTCGTCGAGGCCGACCCGCCACTGAGAGCTCCCCGAGGCATTAGTACCACCACCCGAAATGAGGTTTCACGAGCAGGGAAATAATACTAGATCTTTGAGTTGGAAGGTCTAGCAAAAAAGGAAATTCGACTTTAATTTGTAAAGATTACATTCTGGAGATAGGGAGTAATAGTGTGGGAGTGAAAAGAGATCATAAAGCTAAAAGAAATTGTAGGCATGTGTAGAAGGGTCCCACTCATCATCAACACCTTAGAGGAATATTATCAATGTAACCAGACTCGCCCAAATGGGAGTCTATTCGTCTAATGAAAATCATACTACTTCAACATGGAAATGATAATGTTCATGTGTTCAAACAAGGGATGAGCAATTAGGGGACATGGGAGATTGATATTTCGAGGAATCAGTGTCAAGATGATTGTTGGAAAAAAAAAAAGTTGAAGAAGACGATTCTAATGATAGATTAACATATAAAATGCATGATCTTATACATAATCTTGCACAATTAATTGTAGGATATGAGGTCCTTATTCCAAGAAATGCCACAAGTCATGTATCAAGAGAAGGTCATGTATCATTGCTTGGAAAAGTTGAATCCAATGATAAAGATAAATGGAAACCAAAAGGTCCATATCATGGCTCTCAAGAGGTTTGTCGTAGGCTTTTAGTCCGTAGGATTTGGGACCATTAAGAGCGCCGACAGCCCACACACAAGCATCGACCGTGTAATAGAGGCCAAGAAGGGACGAGAGGAGCATAAAGGGTTTGAAAATCCCGTGCCACGCACGCCATGACGAACTGAGTGGGTCAACATGAGCCTCGTGGAGGTTCCGCAGAAGCAATTAATGTCACGCCCCAAAAACCGGGGTCCTGACTCACCCGTCAACTCCTCACGGAATACTGTGAATGTCGGGTGACCCGACATTTTTTCTAAAACGGCGTAGCCCTTGTACCTGGGAGAGCTCTACCCAAATACATAACCTCGCAAATACCGTCCCAAACAAATCAATATATTCACAATATGAGTAAGACGGCCACTGGGCCCATAAACAATACTCATCATACTACAACAACTATATCCACAGTTTCAAAAGAGTTAATAATTTATCTTATACAACATATATTAAAAATTAGAAAATTCTAATACATGCGATATCGCCAAGTCAAGCCACAACTGCTTTTCTTCTAATCTCGCCTCTAGGATCGAGCCGTCCCTGCACGCCCCCCTCGCACCTGTAAAATAAAGGGGGTCCTGCACGACTGGTGAGCTAAAGCCTCGCAGAGAATCGCTCCTGGGCTGGCTACTCACCACCTAAGTGCAAGCAACGTTCTGGGTGTGCAACACCACATCCAAGCAAATGCATGATCCTACTTGAATGTCTACATGACCAACTCAGATCCCGAGTCCTTTCACTGACTCTCACACTCGCCTAAGCCCGTATGCGAGAATTATTATATTATTAGTGGACAACCTTCTCCGATGAATATATCAATTGGGTCAGCTCCGACGATTGATATATATTATCTGGTCAGGACTACCCTCCGATGAATAAATATCAACTGGGCCGCTCCGACGGTTGATATATATTATTTGATTTGACTACCCTCCGATAATTTACATTTTAGACTACCCTCCGAACCTTGTTTCTCTAGACTCATCTCATGCACTAACTCCTATATTCCTAGGATGTTCCAATGCATATGGAATGCATGTATGCGCTTCCAATTCGCCTTAATCATATGCAAATATATAAACATGAATATATTCGCATAAAATTAAATCACACAAACATGTTATGTAATTATCATTTCACGATCAAAATTAGCTCTCTTGGTTAATAAATTAAACACAAGCAATTCGATTCGAATTACTTAACCAAACACATAATTTTATGAAAATATATTCTGATGATTTGTTTCTGGGAATAGTGAAACCTCTCGGTTACTATTCCCGAAAGATCACAAATCAACGGTTCTCTTAGTGAACTCCAAATTCACGGCGCCATCTCCCTGCCCAAATTCAATCAAAGCATGATTTACACCAAAAACAAACCCCTTTACACTATTTTTAGTCATGGAGTGTACCACTGGCTGCTCCATTTGGTTTCAAAATTTTACCTTAATTCGGTCCCAATGTTTGGGACCGATCAAACGGCCCCTAATGGCCCCAACCGACTCAAACATTCGAAAAGTACTAAAAATGGGAATAAAACCCAAGTAGGGAGAAAATCCTACCTCAAAGAGTTTGAAGAAACTCTCGATCCCGGAGTCCACGTGTAGCCTGTCCCGCGTAGAACATTTCCTGCCCCCGAAGACCGCGACGGTTTGATCTCCAAGGCTGGTGAGATTTTTAGAGAGAGAAGTGGCTCTCTCTCTAAAACAAAAATGGAAATCTGCTGCTCTCCCTCCCCGACCTCTCGTCTCGTATTTGTCACTTTAATTGGGGAAGACAACACTGCACAAAATTTTGTCTTTTTGTGCCATTTAAATCAAATTTCAAATTGCCAATTTTGTCCCTCTTCTTCCAGTTTTGACATTCGGCTCTACCTCGGCCGTCCATTTTCATAATTTCTCTACTCAGTCCACTTATGGTACATGAGTACATGCTATCTCCGTGCCTTCGTCAGATCGGTAAATCGATTTATTTGAGACTGAACCGCGATGTCAAAAAACGTGAAAATTCGAATCGCCTTTAAAATTACGAAATTCTACGTGTTAACTAGATTCATGAGACGCATTCCAACGGTACAATCCGTTTACTAATCCTGAGATCTAGAGAATTAATTTTACTTTGATTTTAACCGTAATTACAATTTTGTAATCAAAATTACGTTTTTGCCCTTATTCCAGAAATTGGAATTTCTCGGGTCTTACATTCTCCCCTCCTTAAAAGGAATTTCGTCCCTAAATTCAGGACAATCATAATCACTCACATGCATATGCAACTCGCACTCTACCATGCATGTAAACAGTCATTTAAATTTTAAACGACTAAATTACGCACTCATCCCTAAACAAGAAGGGATAGGCCCGCACGTCCTCGCGCTCCCACGTACTTCCACTCCATCAATGACGCTTATAGCATTCAACACTAGCTCTCACGGTCTTGCGTCGCGTAACCGGATCGCTATATCAACACGCACACTGTCCTCCTCGAAGGTCCCATCCGTGTCAACCTCACCGTCCCCAATCCACCTATTATCGGGCCGGATCCGAATATATCTGAAAGACGGAGACGCCGAACACCTCGTGGACACCCTCGACATGTCAAGGTAAAGCCAACCGATACAAGAACAAAGGCCTATCCTCTCGAGTATCTCGAAATGTCCAATAACCCTCGGCGATAACTTCCCGCGCTTGCCGAACTTGACCACTCCTCTCTTAGGATTCACCTTCAAGGAAATGGGATCACCAACCTCGAACTCTAAGGGTCGACGTCGTACATCTGCATAATTCTTCTACCGGATCTGAGCCGTGAGAAGACGCTATTCTCAGAGGTGTCTCTAATCAGATCAGGACCAGTGATGGAACCCTCTCCCACCTCAGTCCAACATAATGATAACCTGCATGGCCTCCCATACAATACTCCTATATGCTATTCATACACTCGCCTGATAACTACTGTTGTAGGCGAATTCCATTATGGGCAATTAATCCTTTACCCTTATGATCCAGGACACATGTTCGCAACATGCCCTCTAACACCCGTATGTAATCCACACACGTAACCCTACACAACCCTTGCTTGGTGTGTAACCGCTAACCTCTCCAAGGTCACAATCACAGACAATCTAATGGACTATCTACTCACCCCATGTCATGTATGACATCCATTTACCTACTCTTGCGCCAAATAAACACCCAATGCAATTTCCAAAGGGTATCCAAAACCTCGAGTCACCCCCGAATTCCTCTCACTCAACCCTCGCCTCCACCAGTGACAACCTGTCCGCGTGAGCCATCTCGCAACATAACTCTTCGGTTCACACTTCGAGCATGTTACATTTCGTGATTCAACTATGGGTTTCCCTTGGACGTAGTCCTAAAGACAAGCTCAACCCACACTCACCAAGAGTGGTGAATGACCGTACCGTGCACCCACACCCGACTCTTAGCGATGATACCCCTGCAACACGAACGCACTGATGCCATAATCGTGACACCCACTCCCTGCCTCCACCATGAGCATCTCGTAGATATCTCACCATAATCCCGACCTATCGTGCCCACTCTCACCCTACATCCTATGGAAGAACCTCTATACCTGGCTTCTCTAAAGGCCTTAACCTCTAAGCCCAATTCCACGTCGTGGCCTGGGTATGACAACCCTAGCTTCAGTTCAATCACCGACAACCCGATGGAGCCAGTCAACTCCATCCATGTCAAGCCTGACATCTAACAACCAATAGGTCTACCACCCTAAGGTCCACCATGCTTTCGACGCTACAACTCCGACCGTCCTCGACTTCGACCTACACTCCGGTCCCTCCTACTTATCCGTCAGCCGGGAAGTATCAGATACACCTCGAAACCGAATCTAGTTCCTCCGACTCATCAGGTGTGGAGGAATGAATTTCGTATACCTCCTCGTTTCTACCGCTAATCAATCAGAAATCCCAAAGTCTTGGGATCCCTATCTCTGGGGCAATCCCGTCGCACATGCCCAATCCTGGCCCTAGTCTTGAAACTGGGATGGCGTGTCTTCGCTCTCTTCCCTAACTAGAGAAAACTGATCCTCCCTTCTAGTTACCAACACCAGATCCCGAGTGTTCCAGCGGTATCCTCAATCTCCCTCTCTATGGTCAGGGCCGTCCCAACCATGGAGTCCATATCCCATAGAAATCCTATAATCCTCGCCCGAATCTGACAACTCGTACTTCTTACTTCTTTCAAATCTCTCTCAGACACCTACCAATCCCAAGAAACTAATGGGTCTCAAGATTGACATCCGGTCTCTCCCACCATCATTGCCTTAACCTTCTAGGTCGACCGACACTCCCGATGCTAACACCACGTGTCCCAAATCTCACCTCGCAAGCCAAAACTCGTGACTCATCAACTTACCAAGTGCAACCGATGGTCTCTTAATGTACCGTGAAACAATCCTCAAGGATGCTCATGTCTCACTCGACCGGGAGTATGATCAAAATGTCATCCACGAATACCACGACAACCGATCTAGATAAGAAACACCCTAAGCATGAGATCCATGAATGTCGCCGGGCGCATTCATCAACCAGCGGGCATCAATCGTGAACACAAAGTGCCCATATCGCACCCTAACGCCGCCTGGGGGATATCCATTTCAACCCTCACTGATGGTAACCGCTAAGGAGGCCTATCTCTGGAGTAGACTCGCACTCTTCTCAACTGATCAAATAAATTGTCAATCCTTAATGGGGTACCGATTCTGATCGCCACCCCGTTCATCCGTTCAGCCACGTACGTCAAGGGTCTCGGCCTCTTCTTCGCAACTAGAACCGGCGCCCATGGTGGTGCCTTGGCCTAATAAAACCCTAGTCCGCAGTTCTCAGAATAGGACTCCGAGTTCCCGCAATCAACTGTGCCATCCCGCGCGAGTCATAGAGATGGGTGAATATACCGTGGTGTAACTCAATAATCAAGTCTACATCCTCCTACGCGGAGATCGGTGTAGCTCATCCGAAAACATCCACACACTGGCAAACTACTGAGGTAGATCTTGGGCCGGCCTCACTGCCCTCTAAGGTAAGGCCCACTACAAACCCGCTTAACTCGCCCCCGACACTTGGACCAGAGCACCGTCCCTGGCAAATACCGTACCCGTCGAAATACAACACGTGTGTACCAGCCTCGCTGCGGTAGCGTAACTCTCCCGCAGACTCACAATCGATAACAACCTGTAACCGCTGTGCCAATTCATCCCAAGGATGACATCGAACTCGACATGTCCATAATCCTCGGTGTCCACCGTGAGTAGAGTCCCCAGATCTCTAACTCAAGAACCTCAACATATCATCCCTATTCTCGCCCCCATCCCTAGGGGAGAATTCACATGCGCTGCTCCCTCTAAAGTCTCCTGCAGGTCCCCGCCCCATTTCCACCATATTTGGGCCTCATTCTCTAGCTAGAGCGCAGCTAGTCTAATCCTGGTCGGGTCGGAGGTAATCTCCATAGCCTCTAACACTTTCTCGTTCTGCATGAACCAATGGTCTACCACCATCGAATCCTTTCCCCCCTGTGAATGTCGGAGGATGATACGTCCTAAACCTGGGTTACTAGGATCTTCCTGTCTACATGCTATACTAGCCTGCCATGCATTCGGTCAGACACCATGTACCCTAAGAGTCCACGGGATCAAACACTCCGATTGTGCCCTGACCAAGGCCCCCGTGGACGGTTTTCACGCCCTCGACCCTACTAGCCATTTACACGATTAACATGGCAACAAGAGTCATCTAACTTTCATTTCAGTCTAACTAGCAATGCACATGCCAATAGACTTGACAACCATGAACCGACTCCGTCCATTTCTGCTTGCCGCTAAATTCCAACCACTTAATTGCTTTATTCAATAAGGTTCTTAACTTTCTTGTTCATTTCAGTATCCAAATCCCTAAGGTCAAAATCCCTAACCGCATTCACCATTTTCCTATACGCATTACACCATGCATATAATTTCGTACGCAACTACCACGCAATCACCATTTCAAATGGTAGTTAAATCCAATACAGTATCTCTAAGGTATAACCACGTACTCGAGACACTAATCATACATAACCTGTATACGCGAATCATTTCGTTTAAAATATTGTTTTCAACAAAATTTTATTTTCAAAAATTTTATTTTTTGAAAATTTTATTTTTCGAAAATTTTATCAAAATTTATTTGATTTTATTTGATTTTTAAATATTTTTAAAAAATATTTTTTTTTTTTTTTCGAAAAATTTCAAGATGAACAGTGTTCATGAACCGAGTCCAAACTAAGGGACTCAAAAAAAAAAAATATCATCTGCTGTAAAATCGTCCAAAGTCAAGCCTGGATGCCCAAGCACTCCAAGAAGTTCAGTTAGGCACGCCAGGCGCACAGAGGCGCCACAGGCCGCTTCAAGGCGCTGCTGCTGGGTTGGCAGCAAGGCTTCGCCGCTTCGCGTTCGCTTCGCGGGCCAAAGATCTCGCTGCGACGCCGCGTTTCGCGCGCTTCGCGCGCTTCGCGCTTCTCGCTGTGTTCAAGGCATTTCGCGGTGTTCGCTGTGCCGCTTCGCCGTTACGCTACGCTCGCGGTTTCCGGGCCGCCGCCGCGCCGCGCGCCGCCGGCGCCGCACGCGCATCGCGCGCTCGGCCAGAGCCGTGGTTGCAGGTGCGCTGGCAGTATGGCTGAGCCGTGGCTCCGGGCCACGACACAAATAAGCAGCCTCAGCCTTGTAGCCCACCACTGTCATTAATACACCCATCAGACACACACACTAACTAAGCTTTAATCAGGCGAATATCAGATTGCACTAAAATTCACTTGCTCGCATATATTTACTTTATTCAAGATATTTTTCTTCATGAATAATAAATGTATAAGATCTATTCTAGATTTCACAATGAGTTTTCATTATAAATGATATTTTTTTTTCATTATTTCCAAAGAATCGAAAATCATAAAAATCACTAAAAATTCAATTTTTTTTTCATACTTAATACTCAAAATAAATTTATAAAAATTTATTTAACCCCATTTTCTAAAATTTTTACACCCCATAAACCTTAGAAAATTATTTTTCTCACTCCTCTTTAACAAAATAAATTTATAAAAATTTATTTTCTTTTCCAAAAGATTTCACTCGGTGGTTCTTTCTCCACTAAATAAATTTATAAAATTTATTTTCTTCCATTTTCTTCAATTTTACTACTTGTAAAATCATAGAAAAATTATTTTCTTTCAATTCTCATCAAATAAATTTAGTAAAATTTTATTTTTCTCTGACTTTAAAATTTCTTCATCTCCAACCAAATAAATTTAGTGGTAGTTCTATTTGATTAATTTTCTCTCGCTTATTAATCGTAAAACCTTAAAAATTAAATTTCTTCACCTCTAAACCAAATAAATTTATGAACTTATTTTGTTTAATTCCTTGGTTCAAGTTTACACACTGTAAACACCCAAAATGTTCCACACATCATCCTATGCTATCAACCAAGCATATAACTCTTAAAATTTCAATCACATAACACCTAACAATTCATGTCATGCACAACCAAGCATGCAAGCACACTTCACAATTATCCGATCACACAAAACACTTCAACACACGTGCACGTAGTGTCCTAGTGTTAACCCGCGACTTTTCCCAGTGTCCCATACCTAAACTCGACATCAACCACACCTACAGGATGTTCTTTCAACCACGGCCTAAGCCCAAATTTTCTTATCCATAGGTTTCATATACCCATATTCACATTAAACCACCTTAGTGGTGATGGATACCCAAACCCGAGCCCCTGTGACTCGTGATACCTGCCTCCGATACCAAAACCGTCACGCCTGGGCTACCGGTCCGTTGACTACCCGTCAACCTCGCTGAATACTTCGTGGAATGTCGTGGGTGACCCGACATTTTTCACGAAAAATCTAGCAGCCCCCTTTTCAGACGGTGGTGCCTACCCAAATACATAACCCGCAAATAATTGCCCCAAACAACCAATATATTCACACATGAGTAAGACGGCCACTCTGCCCATAAACAATACTCATCATACTACAACAACTATATCCAATAGTTTCAAAGAGTTAATAATTTACTCTTATACAACATATATTAAAATTAGAAAAAATTCTAATACATGCGTATATCGGGCAAGTCAAGCCACAATCCCGCTTTTCTTCTAATCTCGCCCTATGACGAGCCGTCCCCTTGCACGCTCCCGTGACTGTGAAATAAAGGGGGTCCCCACGACCTGGTGAGCTAAAGCTCGCAGGAGAATCGCTCCTCTGCTGGCCACTTCACCACCCAAGTGCGCGGGTAACGCTCCAAAAGAAACACTCATTCAAGCAAATGCATGATCCCACTAACGCCTACACGACCAACTCCGTATCCCGAAATTCATCGATTCTCTCACACTCGCCCAAGCCTCGTACGGTAATTATTACATATTATTAAATGACAACCCTCCGATGAATATATATCACCTGGCCGTCCGAACATCGATATATATTATTCGTTTATGCACTAACTCACGAATAAATATCAACCTGTGCCGCCTCCGACTCCGCTGATATATATTATTTGATTCGACTACCCTCCGATAATTTACATTTTAATTCATCTAACCTCGTTTAGACTCATCTCATGCACTAACTCCTATATTCCTGTGATGTTCCAAAGGCATATGGAATGCAATGTGATGCGCTCCAATTACCTAATCATATGCAAATATATAAACATGAATATATTCGCATAAAAATTAAATCACACAAACACGCATGTGAATTACGTCATTTCACGATCAAAATTCAATTTCTCGGCTTAATTGTTCAAACACAAGTTACAATTCGATTCGAATTACTTAACCAAACACATAATTTTACGAAAAATATATTCTCGAACATCGTTTCTAGAATAGTGAAACCCTCTATTACTATTCCCGAAAAATCACAAATCAACTGGGCTTTAGTGAACCTCAACACGTGCCATTCCCGCCCAAATTCAATCAAAGCACGCATTTACACCCAAACAAACCCTTTTACATCTCATTTTGTCATGGAGCAGCCACCTGGCTGCTCCATTTGGTTTCAAATTTACCTTAATCGTCCCAATGTTTCAACTACTGGAAGTACTCTAATTTACCCCAACCGACTCAAATATTCCGAAAAGCACTAAAATCGAATAAAACCCATGAGTGGCAAAATCCCACCCGCCGAGCTAAGAAACTCCTATCCCGAGCCCACGCGTAGCTTGTCCCGCGTAACATTCTTCGTCAAGACCGACGATCGGATCGTATTTTGTGGCAGTAAGTGGCCTCTCCCAAAACAAATGGAAATCTGCTGCTCTCCCTCCAGACCCCCTGTTCTGCCCGTATTTGGTCACTTTAATTGGGGAAGACAGCACTGTACAAATTTTTGTCTTTTTGTGCCATTTAAATCAAATTTCAAATTGCCAATTTTATCCTCTTCCGCCACATTCTGGGCTTCTACTTGTCGCTCGGTCCATTTCATAATTTCCTCTACTCGGGCCTAATACTTATGGTACATGAGTACATGCTATCTGTGCCTTCGTCGCATCGAAAATCGATTTACCTACATCTCGAATCAAGGACGCCAAAACGCTGAATCTAACTGTTCTGAAAACCACGAAATTTTACGCGCTAATCCGGGGATTCATGGTACAATCGCTTAACGGCATAACCGCTTTCATCATCCGAGATCGAGAACCACTCACGGATTTTTAACCTAATTTACACCAGAATCAAAATTACGTTACTCTTATTCCGTAAATCACTTCGGCCTTACAATTAGCGTTTTATGGATTATTTATCTAAACCTTCAATTGAGTTATATTAAGGCTTTAGCTATTAAACTGACATGATTCTAGGTTGATTTTGCTAAGAAATTGAAAAGAAAGAATGAGATTATAAGTATTGTCAATTTAGGTCAACCTTGATGTTAATGAAAGTGATGTTGTTTGATTGGTTTTAATTGATTTAATAATATTACTTGAAATGCTTGAAGGAATTAATGGAATTAAAAGTTGAATAGAAAATGAGATGAGAGAGGGTTAGGCCAAGAAAGGGTTTAATTGGAAAATGTACTTGGTTTGATTTAGTTTAAGTAAATCAATGACATTGGATGAATTATCAAATATAAATTGTTGAAAGAAAATGGAAGAAATGGAAGAAATAAGTATGAATGTGTGACATGTAGGATTTGACCACCTTAGGAGAAGTATGGAAAAGTTGAGTTTCCATTGATTTTAATCAATTGAAAGTGATTACATGCCTAATGGAATGTAGAATTGATTAAGATATAAATGTAATTTTTGCTAAGGTGAAGGGCATTATGGGTTTTTCACTTTAAGGATGCTAATGGTTTGATGTAAGTATTTTGCAAAGACTGTTGTCATGAGCCTTGATTTAATTGGAAGTGAATCGATGTTTCAGACTTCGCGATGAGGATGTTCCTAAGACAAATATCCAGAACACCCAGACGGCATTTCAGTTTCTAATATGCCATTCGACTACGAACGCCTCAAACATGATGGATCTCATGAATAGGATTTTCAAATTCTACTTAGATCGCCAGGATCGTGTTTATCGACGATATACTGATCTATTCTGGCAAGGGAGAAGAACATGTAGCACTTAAGGATAATTCAAACATTAAGGAACACTCCAAGTTATATGCAAGCTAAACTTAGTAAGTGTCGGGCTTGCCTCGCAAGACGTTGGGACACACACATAGTTTCTACGCAGGGGGTCCTGATCCGTTGTATGTCGAAGCTATATTGAATTGGAAACCCCACGAGTGCCTTCACGTAGATAAGGAGTTTCTCTCGTCTCGCGTGGCATACCGAAGTTCAAGCCGAGGGATTTTCGAAGATACCGCACCTTTGACTGGGGGATTGACAAGGAAAGAGGAACCGCTTTTATGGTCGAGGCTTGCCGCCAGAGTTTCATGAACTAAAAAGGAGATTGACCCGCCCCGTACTTACACTTCCATCGTAAGGTGATGGCTTTACAAAGGTATCAGGATGCCTCTGTGCAAGGCCTAGGTTGTGTGTTAATTAATGACAAGCAGGAGATTGCATATGCTTCTAGGCAATTAAAGAAGCACGAATGCACTATCCCACACACGACCCAGAGCTAGCAAAATTAGTATTTGCCTCATGATATGGAGGCATTACTATATGGAGTGCCCGTAGGATTTTACTGATCATAAGAGCTTGCAAAGATTCTGCCACGCAGTAAGGAATTGAACATGAGACGTAGGGAGATGGATCAACTGATCAAGGATTCGTGAATGTACCATTAATATCTTGGAAAGGCGAACGTAGCAGATGCTCTAGTAGAAGACCCATGAGTTCCTCTATCGCACGTGAGGCCGGTATTTCTCGACTCATAGAATCAGGTCCTCGTGAGACCTGAACCGACAGATTCGGGGAGCACTCATAGCCACATCTCCATGTACGTCCCGTATTGATAGACATGATTAGAGAGCTCGTATTCAGATCCACAGATAGTGAAGCTAAGAGGTGAAGTAGAGTCCGGGCAACGAGGGGATTTGTGGCTGAGGAGAGGATGGTACCGTGGTCATGGGACGCAGGTCAGGTGTACCCGGGATGTGTGATATGAGGAGAGAGATGGAGGAAGCCCATTCCTCCGCTTTATGCTATGCATCCTGAAGCACAAAGATGTATCGACCCCAAAGGAGCACCACCGCGGAAGGGGTATGAAGAGAGATGTTGCGTAGTTCGCCTCCGCATGTCTCACATGTCGGCCAGGTGAAAGCTCGAACATCGGGGTTCGCAAGATGCCACCGATTCCCTCGAAATGGAGAATCACCATGGATTTCAGGGTGACTTCCATCGCCAGTTTTAATGGCCATGATACGATATGGGTGATTGTGGGTCGACCGGACGAAATCAGCCCATTTTTCTCCCATCGTGAATAGCATTCACTGGATAAGTCGGGCTCCACCATCGCCAGAGAGATTATCGACCGCACGGTACGCCGCTTCCATCGTTTCGCATGTGAGATCCCAGTTTACCCCACGGTTTCGCCCGCCAACGTAATGCCCTTCGCACTAAACCGTATTTTAGCACGGCCATCCACGTACACGGCCAATCCGGAGGACTATACGTATTTTAGAGGATATGCTAGTGGCATGTGTTCCCTGAGCTTTGTAGGAGCCTGGGACACCCATCTACCCCTTCTGACGGAGTTCGCACAATAACGCTTATCGATCAAGATTGGTATAGCCCCCATGCAGGCTCTTTATGGATGGAAATGTCGAACTCCAAATTGGCTTGGACGAGGTAGGCGAAAGGAAATTAGTAGGTCCGAAAATTGTTCAAGTGACTTGTGATAAGATCAAAGTTATAAGGGATAGACTGAAAATTTCACAAGACCGACAGAAAAGTTATGCGGACAATCGCCGTCGGGACCTAGAGTTCGAGGTAGGGGACATGGTATTTTTGAGGATTTCCCCATGGAAGGGTGTACTAAGATTTGGGAAACGTGGAAAGCTGAGTCCACGAGTATATTAAATACACCGGATTGTTGAGATTGGAGAGGTGGCATATCGACTGAGTCGCTATCCACCTCGATCAATGATTCATGATGTTTTCCATGCTCTATGCTCCGCAGTACATACCTGCACTTCACGTATCGACGTGTTGAACCGCAAATAAGAGAATTTGACATACGAAGAGTGAACCAAAGGTGCATCCTCACCGCCGAGCAAGTGTTCTCAAGCAAGAACAAGACTATTCCACTAGTGAAGATATTTCAGGGAGGAGTCATTCAATGGGAGGAAGCCACTGGGAGCCGAGGCTCGCGACGCGCCATCGCACTTCAATTATTTTCCCATGAGGTATTTTCCTTTCCTTACTTTTTGAGTTAGTTATTCATTTCGAGGACGAATGTTCCTATGAGGGAGGATTTTCGTGACACCCCATCCCGAGAGAGCGCACAAGTACATGACACCTAGTAGGTATAAGAGCACCAAATGTCATATAGTAGTATTTCGAGACCAAAATAGGAAATGATACCTATAAACCTAGAGAGGGTGGTATGAGCATAAGGGTATAATGGTCATTAAGCAAAAGGATATGAAAATTTTGAAAATCAAATTAGAGATGGGCCAAAATAGAATTTCAAAAGTTAAATTTCAATATTAAAGAGTTGAGGGCTATTGGTAATTAAAGGAAATGTTAAAATATTAAAAATGGGAAAATAAGAGCCAAACTTGATTTGGTCTCTAAAGGGCTAGGCTTCACGGTTTTGGAGGAGAAGGAGGAGAGAGCCAAGAGGAAGAGAAGGAAGAAGAAGGAGGAGGAAAAGTTCAAAGATTAAGGTATGTTTGTCTTTGAATCAAATGCCTGACGTTTGTGGCTTTTAGCATTAATTTCTAGCTGGTAATCGATGTTCTGGTCTAGGGTTTTTGGAAGAGATCACCTAAACCCCTGGGGATGTTTGTTGGGATTTCACAGAGTTTTCCCACTGAGGTAAAGGAAGCATGGAATCATCAAAAGCATATATTTAAAAAGAATCGCACTCTAGGTTGAGTTCTCGATTTTCACTGCGGTTTTGAGGCTCAAGGTTCCATAGCACCAATTTAAGTGTCGCGAGTTGGTTTCAGACAGATTCCATGATGTTTCTCAGGTGTTATGAATTATGACAAGAGGCGAAGTGAATTGGTAGCAAAAGTGGCAAAAAGAAGCAACTGAAAATGGGATTCAAGGGACTCCGCGCAGACAGAAATACTGCTTTCCTGCTCGATTCGCAGATTTTGATCATAACTTCGCTTCATTTCAGATATGATTTGAGCTTATTCAAAATTCGGTAAAATAGACTTCTAGGGGAAAATTTTATCTGAAGAAGTACGTACCAAATCCTAAAGTGCCAAAAAAATTCCCACTCAAAGTAGGGCCATGTGTAAGCCACTATCTGGTTCTCAGACAGAAATGCCTGCTTTCCGTTGACCATTTGTCGTATTTTGACCATAACTTGCTCATTTATGATCTGATTTGAGTAATTCAAGTTGCTGGTTAAAATAAACTTCTAGGGGAAAAATTTATCTGAAGGAAGTTCAAGCAAAATATAATCCCAAAGTGCCCAGAAAATGTTTCAAAGTGGAGCTATGTGCGCACTCTCGCTAAACCGAGTCATCTCACAGGCAGATTGTGTTATGTGGTTGAGAGCTTTAGAGAAGGAATTTTAAATTGAAAATTTAAAGAGATGTCATTGGATATATAAAGGACAGATCTGGAGAGTTTCATAAATTTTGAAGACCGTTTGAATAATTTTTGAGTCATAAAGTCTATAGAGTATTGTTGGAAAAAGGTTGGCCAAAATGAATGGTTTTAGTGCCAAGGGTACTTGTTCATCGGCTTTAAAATGAATGTGTATGGTGGATTAAAATGGAAGTAATGATTAATGTATAGTTGTGGTTTTCTTGAAAAAGGTGAAAAGGACTATCGGACGGAACGGAATTAAGGGAAGCAAGCGACTGAGCAAAGGAATCAAAGGAAATAAAATGATATTTTGAAAATCGAAGCTTTGAAAAGCAATGATTTAATGTCAAACCCAAAGCCAGACTTGGAAATGTTGTGTAAATGTTAAGGCATATGGAAATGTTTTATCTTCGCATCAATATATATTTATATTGCATGTGATATTAAATATGTACGCATATGTTAAAGTATTATGAAAGTTTTAAACCTGGTGGTAAAGAATGCATATGTGTTTTAATGATAAAGCAAGATTTAAATGTATTTATAAATGTATTTTTAAAGAAATGTTTTAATGATGGTTACCCCAAACCCCATGACCGTTATGACCGATATCGTCGAGGTACCTTAAGCTGCAAGGAGCCAGGTGGTAAAGTATAGGTTACTAATCGAGGGAGTAATTAAAGCGCCTGTAGCAATATCCTTTACACGCGATGCGTGCTATGACTGAACCCTATGCAAAGCGTGAGTTTCTCCGCAATTAGTGGTTATGACTGAATGGGACCGTCCCTCACCGTCGCACTGAAATCGGCTCGGTGTTTATTCTGTGTTCCATCGTAAAGAAAGAAATAAAGACATAAAGTTAAGGTATAAATGTTTAAGGTATAAATGGACTTTAATTGTATAAGTATTTTTATAAAGAAAGAAAGAAAGTTTTTACGGTATAAATGTTTAAGACATAAATTGATTTTAATTGTAATAGTATGTATTACTTTGATATATATTGAAAATGTTATTTAAATGAAAATGTACACTCACTGGGCTCCTTTAGCTCATTCATTTCCGTATGTTTCAAAAACATTTTCAGGACCCGAGACAGGTGCGCCGATAGAGGACCCTCCCGTGCAGTGAGTCGAGACCTTGAGGAGACGACGCCTGTGATTTCATTGTATATATAATTTTCCATACTGTATATGTTGAATATTTTGTTATGGATATATGAATATGTATAAAGTTGAAAGGAACTATGTGGGCTTTTAATCCCGTGACGAGGTACGTAGCGATCGGCTTCTTAAGTCCCTGGGCCAAGCCCAATCTTTGATAAAAAATGAATGCATGGATTCAAGAAGTTTCAAATGTTTTGATGATTGAAATGAATAAATTTGTATATATGTATATATCAGGTTTGATTTGTCAGGACGCAGGAGTCCTAAACCAAGTCGGTGTCGGCACTGAAGACAACATAAACGTTGTGTTTTGTAAATTCCTTCGAAAGTCCGAAAAACAAACTCTGCCAATTTTCCAGTACCATACTGAAAAAAAGAAAAGAAAAGAAAAAAAAATTTACCTCACTTCAGTCGCATTATTTTCTAAAGATATGTAAAGTTGATCAGAGCGGTCTCGCTTCCATGAATTTTATTTGACTGCTTTTAAGTGAAAAGTTTCTATATCCATTTGAGTGCCTACAAGGTCCCCGTTCATGAGGTTAATCCGTATTTGGATCCTTCAACTTGAGTTAGGTTTTATTGACTAGAATAATAACAATAATAATAATTATTATTATTTGAAAAATTATTATTATTATTATTATTATTAACCGTTAAAATAAGGTTTTTTAGGGTAGAACTCTATATGATAATCTTAAAATATGATCCGTTTTGATATTTTGTGAATAGTCAAAAATAATATCTTATTTTAACTCTATTTTTATTTTTCTTTAGTTTGACTTTAAAATATAGTAAAATAACACAAATTTTACAAGATGTTTCTTGAAAACACTTAATTTTTAGGCTTTTAAAACAAAATATTTTATGTTTTATGATTTTCGCTATATTTTTACTTATTTTTATTTCAAAAAATAGAAAACTCTTTGAAATAATTATCAATGAGATTTCAAATCAAACCCAAAGCAAACAAGGTTTAACCTGTGCCACAACTGGGTCTTAGAAACCCGAGAAAGACCCACCATTGAGATAAATCGCCGACCCGGCGGCAAACTCTGGCCCGCCGTAATTGTGGCCGGGTCATTATTAGTTCATTGGCCCGAAACCAGAATTTGGCCGTCTTAATATGGTCTCTGGCCACTGCAGACACCGGGTCCCACTGCATTCGCCTGGCTGGGCCTTGGTGCCGCTATTCAGTCTCGGACCGACCCGGCTAGCTGGGCTCTGGGCCGCAAATCTTGCTCCAAAAACCCGGCCAATTTTGCCCTACCATGGCCTAGCCCACCGGTTGCTCGCCCAACGCTACGGCCATTCGATTGCCGCCCTACCCACCATCTAACACACCTCTCTTTCAAAGCAATCAAGACCTTTTCTTCTCACCACAAATCTCCTCGCTTGAGATCGCTCATCATATCTTCAACACCTGCTGAGCACATGATTTGGTGGTCGGTGGTGGCTGGCGGATTATGCGGGCAGCAGGCATCCTGTTGAAGAGGAACACAACCTCGTTGGGTGCCGCCTCTTCTTCTCATGGCCACTCCACCTTCGCCTCCCACACCCCAAGTTTACCGCCCGGCCTCTCTTTAAGTCCTTCATTTGTGATATAATTTGTTATCCGATTTGACCTGAGATAGTCTCATTTCAGGGAGCGTTTCGAGGAATGGGTACCAGAGAGGTGAAGGAGGAAACCCACTTCTAAACATTGAGAAGATAGAGTTTTAACTGGCCACCACACTACAAGAAAAGTGATTTATAAGGACATTATTTTAGTTGAGACTAAAAAAATTTACAACTAAAGCATATTTTTAGTTTCATATTTACAGCCAACCATGTGCCGACTCTATACAGCATGTGATCGTTGGCCTCAACTAAAAGTGATTCTATAATTGCATTTGATGATTGAGTCTCAACTAAAAGCTACTTCATAGTTGCGGATAGGATCAAGGCCCTCAACTAAAAAAGGATTATATAACAGATTTAAAGGACGGGAAATTCTCAACCAAGTCGATTTTATAATAAGTGATATGATTGATTTTCAATTGCTCGACTTTATAACAAGATATAAGATCGAGTCTCAACTAAAAGTGACTCTATACTAAGGGAAAGACAGCCTCGCAACTAAAAACGACTCTATAATGCAGTGCACTTGAGTTACAACCGTAAGTTACTATATAGGTGCGACTAGACTTGAGCCGCAACTACAACTACAAATAGTTGCTATAACGGCATTTTTTAAATAATATTTTTAGTTTAAATAATTTATCTCAAATCATAACTTTTCCAAATCTTTTTAAACTAAAAAATCGTTCTAATTATTTAAACTAAAAATCATATAGATTTGAGAAAATTATGATTTTACTCGCACGTATCTTTAAAATTAATATTTCAATTTGAAATAAAGGTAAAGACTCTATCATCAACGTCAGACATATTTTTAAAAAATTTAAAACGTCATCGCTGGCGACGAATTCCAGAGCACGCTTAAAAATAAATTATAAAGTTCGTCACGATAATACAGATTTTCACATTTGCTTGTTAGAATGAATTGACGCAATAATTTTAAAAATAAATAAATTTTGTAATTTTTAAAAAAATATTATTTTAATCCAAAACTCGAAAAAAGGAAGAAAGGAAAATTTGAGGGAATATCAAAATTATTTTTAATATTAATAAATTAATATATATTTATATTCAAACTCATTTTATTTATTTGGTCTAAAATTGAGTGAAAAAAAATGTTTTGGATTAAAATAATTTTTTAAATAATCTTTTTAGTTTTAATAATTTATCTAAAATCATAACTTTCCCAAATATTTTTAAACTAAAAAATCGTATAATTTTTTTTAAACATATACTGCTATAAAGTGTTTGGAAAGGTCATTTTCGGAAAAATGTTGTTTGAAAAGCGTCGGATGAACAAGAGTCTGCTTGTTGGTCTTCGTCTCAGTGCTCTCTCTCTCTTTCTTGCTGGTGTAGTTGCTTCCATGGCCGATCTTTCTGGAATGTGATAAAGAGGTAGAGGGGAAACGCATAGAGAAGAGACGCGTCTGAGCTTCTTGGTTCAATTGGTCGACTGAGGGAATCTATGTCGGAGATCGAAGGTTGGACGGCTTGTTAGGTAGAGGATTTTCTTCGAAATGGTGAGTTCTGAGATACTTTTGGTTTATGCTTGTGGTCTGCTTTTTTTTTTGGTTGGGATCGGGTTTGATGAGGGGAAATGCGTTGATCTGGTGTAGCAAGCTCCAATCGCGTGACGAGGGCTCGGAATCGATGTGATACGGAGGAAGAGAGACGCGACGCAGAGGTTTTGAAGAGATGCCTGATCTGCTTGCTAATGGTCTCGATATCAATGCTTTTGGACGGGTAAATTGCTGTGTTTGGTTTTTATTTTATAGGCGGGTTTGTTTTCTGGCAATTTATGTTTCATAAGCCAGGAAAGTGGTTTTGAGATGCTAATTACGTATAATACATTAGTTTTTGTTTTTCTTCTTTGGTGTTTGATTCAAGGGCATTAGCTTTTGGGCATTTTCTGGATTGGATCATTGGCAGCATTTGTTTGAATTTTATTCTGTCCGGTTGCTAGCTAAATATGGGAGGTAAAAAATAATTTGAAAATTTGAATTATAGGGTTTACTTCTGTTATTTAGGATTTGAGAGAATTAAAAAAAGCTCCTCTAATATGAGCGTAACTCAACAACTTGGAATAGTTTGTATAGTCATCCACTTTTTATTTTCCAGAAATTTGAAATGACGTAAACCAAAAGATTTGAAATTTTTTTGTTTTCCTTCCTTTTCTCGGAAAAGAAATTGAGGGTTAAATTATTTGAAAGTTGAAACGGGAGTATGTTGCTGCTGTTTATGGATTTTGGTACTGTCGGGATAAGATTAGAGCCAGTCTGATGTATGACCTCGAATTTGTTTCTTTATACCTCTTTTCCTTTTTGTGTTTTTAGGCTTTGTTTGGTTCCCAAATTGGAGTGACCTTTTTCAATTGGTTCAGGTCCTGGATGTACGCAAACAAAAAAAATAAAACAAGAAACAAGGAAATTAATTAATGGTATATGTAATATTATTTCAATGTTTTTGCAGAATATACCTGCAATAAGAATGATAATCCTATAAGGGAAAGTTACTCATCATTCCAGTTGCAGGAACCTGCAGGAATTGTAGAATTAGCTATTTTATTTGTTTATCAACGATATAAACTACTTTCATAACAGATTCCTCCTCATCCTAACCATTAGAAGTGGCCGTCTTCTTGATTTATCGTTTAAGACTACACTGACAGCAGTAACTGGAATCTGTAGAAGAATATTTACATGTTTAAGAAAAACATTAAGCCAAGTCCTAAATCCAAATTGCTGTTAAATGAGAGTCAAGAACCTGAAGAATAGCAATTGCTCTGCTGCCAAAAGTAGTCAAAAAATCTGTTATAAACAGCAGATTAATAACATCATTGTGTCATTTATATTTATATGAAGCAAGCCTAAAGGTCCTTTATTTACCAGCTAACTTCAAGATGGAAGTAGTAAGGCATGTGATTGTAGTGACCCCTGAAATTTGTGTCAGCACCATCAAGCCAACAACAACCTAAACCAATTGGATTATCCGTAAACCGTCCGACGAGTAATTGAAAAGATTAACTGTGTTTATAAGGCTTTACAATGAGTGAATGAACATATATTCTCTGGAACAACTCTGTAATTGTAGCTTTTGCAATCCGCTGAAAGGTTTCTGTATACACCTGTAGAACAAATTGAGTCAGTCTCACTTATTCTAGTTCAAAGTCCAAATAGAAGGAAAAGCACTTTTCTGAGAAGTTACTATGATTTTTGCTTCTTCTAGAGCAACATTAGCTCTCTCTCCCCTTAGCCTCAAGTACTTTACTGGCACATCAGCAGTAATAGATTTCCAATTCTCCATGGTTCAACTCTTCAAGCACTAAAATGTTTCTATTTTGTCTTCTGAATGCAGAGCATCCAAGAGTTGTGTCTGTTTTCTTAAACCAGAAAAAAGAACTGCACACCCCTAGGTCTTGGGAATTTCTTGGACTAGAGAGAAATGGGAAGATCCTTGCAGATTCCATCTGGGCAAAGGCGGATTTTGGAGAAGATATACTGATTGGGAACCTTGACACTAGTAATCTTGGTTTCTATCTAATTTTGAGATTTGGCGAAGTAAAAGTTAATACTCTTCAATGACTTGTCTCCATTACTACTCTTTAAAATATTTCCTGGTCATGTTCTATTGCAATGAAGATGTTCTTGCTCCCAAGTTCTGAATGCCCATTATGTACGAATTGATCAATGATAATCTGAAACCATGTCTTTTATATGAAGTATTTTCAGTTATTTTTTTATTGCTTATCGAATCTTTATTTTCCAAAGTTTAGTTGAAGGATTTCTTGGTCACAGGGTTAGTGAAGTCATGGGAGGAATTGTGAGTCATTGGAATAATGGTGGAGTGGTGGGAGAGATAGGTTCTCTCTTCTAAGCCTATTTTGCATTTTTTTTAATGTGATTGAAATAGAACAGCCAGCAGCATTATAACAATTTGTTCTCAATCTCTCTCTCTCTCTCCACTTTTTTATTCAATAGATCCTTTCTTCATGATATGAGTAAGTATTTGAATGAAAGAATTCTGTCCCCACTGTTTCAAGCATATTGCATCAATTGGAACTGAAGCACCCTGAATTCATTCTCTGTTGTAAGCATATTGAATAAACCTTAGTTTTATTTTACTGATGGTATCAACTTTGTATATATGCCACCATTCATTGAACCTCTTTTCTGTTCTTGGCTTGCCTCTTTTGTCATGTTTATTTTAGTATTTTTCTTGATTTTTCTTTCTCATATATTGCAGAGCTTTTCACAAATATCCTAGGCCTAGTTCCTGAATCATTGAGAACCACTCTGCTGTTTCTCTTAGTATTTCTCATATAATGATTTTCTTTGCAATCAAATGGGGCTATGTGTCACTTGGAGTTGGACATTGACCTTGGTTGCTGAAATTAGTTACTATATTGCTTTACTCAATTATCAAGTTTATGAAGGAAAAAAAAATCTGAATAGATTTGATTGCATTTTTTTATTCTACACTCTCTAGTTTCTTATAAAATGAATGAAAAAAATGAAGTTAAATTTTTTTTAAAATCATATTTAGCATTATCAAGAATAGAGAAAACAAAGAATTATACAAAAAAGTTGGATCTTTACTATTTTGGAAAGGCTCAACTTTCTTTTTTTCTAAGACGTTCTTTTTTCTTTTTATTTTTTTTAAAATTTGATTAATTAGAAAAAAGTAAGCCTGTGCATTCAACTTTATTAAAGAAATGTGCTTTCAAACATGTTTTAAAGCAACCCTTTGGAAAAAATAAACTATGTGGTCTAGTGTGTTTTCTTTATTGTATTTATTCTTAGAAATTGACATTAAATGAAAAATTCAAGGTGTAATTATCATGTTGCAATTCCTCATTCAGTACAATTACTTTAGATTTAAAGAGTAATGATAAATTATGTTATTGAGTGTTTTTATTCTAATTGTTTGTACAATGAAATTGCAGGCAAGTTTATAGTCCTCGTGCACCTAGTGAGAGCAATTGATTTGATTCTTACTCCAACTAGGATCACAACTTGGAAGAGCTAATCGAGGAAGGAAGATCTAATTGACTAGTGATAATGTATTTTCATGTACATTTACATTCGAAGTCATTTAGCATTATGTGTATAAACAAATGTAAATGTTGTCATGTTAAGTGCTAGACATTTTAGTAACCACAAATTGAATGTTAAACATGACTGATAAAACAAATATGAAATTAATTTAAAGTAATATTTATTATAGAATGTGATTATTCTTTGATATTTATCTCAAAACAGTTAATCATTATGTGTTTTTTTACCTTATCTTGAAAATCAACCATATGTTTATTTTATATGGATATGTTATTTTTTTTGCAATGCGTTTTGTCTACTTGTATTTTTAAATTTTAAATTGGTGAATGTGGGAAATTCATTTAATTCAATATATAGAAATTCTATTTATATATTTTTATTTTTTAGTAAATTCTTGCTTCTTTTGCGAGCGTTTCTATTTATTCCTAAAGTGGAATTTTTAGGTTATGTTATTTTTGAAATAAAAGAAGGGTTTATAATTTATAAATCATCATAATATATCAAATGTTAAAATAGAAATTGATTTAAAATTTTGACGATAGTAGTTTGAAAACAAATAGTCAAAGAAATTAGTTCAAAAAGCAATAGTTGAACAAAATTGAGAGTCAATGTTTTTAAAAGGCATTTGATGCAAAAATTTGGTATTGATTGGATGTATTTTAGATAATAAGTCACCACTAATATAGCCAACATCATAATTATTTTACAATTATGTATACTGGCTGTATTATAGCATTTAGTTTTACATATTTTTATCAATTTTAAAACATGACTTTAATAACTTATTTTGATATATTATCTTCATAATTCAATTTTATATAATATTATTTTTTAAATAATATAACATTAATATAGAAAATATTATTACAATTGGATGTTAAGATTATTACTAAATTTTTAAGATTATATATAGAACAATGACTAACTAGCCATTGAAAATATTAATGATGCAAATTTTTACATCAACAACCATACACCACTTTTGAATATAGCCCAATCCATGGATAAGACCTAGAAATCAAAATCTAGAATAATATCATTCAATCTCTCGTAAATCAAAATTTCAAGTGTTACTAAATATAGTCTAAATCAATATGCTATTATGAAAAATAAAATTTATATTTCAACCATATATAAATTATAAAATATAACAATAAATATATTTGAAATTATATAACATCATCAAATATAAGTTAGGTAATGATAATACAAAGTTAATAATAATATTTAGAGATGAAAATACTGTTGTTGTAAAGTAAATAGAGTAAACATGACCAGACAAACAATTTTGTCTCTGAATTCTCATAATATTTTTTAGCACAAAAATTCAATAGTATATTTCATTGCTAACACATGGATTTGGTGACGAAATTTCACCTTTGAATATTGTTGCAAATTATTTTATGAAGAACATATTCGCACAAATCTCTTTGAGACAATTTTTGTGACAAAAATTACATTTTTTCGTCTCTAAAACTATTACATGGAGTAATTATAAGACAATTTCTAAATTTCGTTGCTAATAGAAACATTTTGTGACAATTTTATTTATCCACATTGAAAATTCGTCACTAATTCTCCTTTTTCTTGTAGTGGATCTAGAGAGAGGTGTTTTGCTAAATAATATGATAACATATGATGAGTTAGAAGATAAGTTGTGTCATATTATGTCGATCAATCGTGCCTTGTTAGGAATGCTCATAACATATGATGTATACACGTGATGAATTTATGATTTTTAATAGGGATGAAGTGTTCTATATAAAAGTTGTTTTATAGAATGGTTCAAAGGTGCCCTTGGAAGTAACACTTTTAGTATAATTATTGTTTTATGAAATAGTGTAAATGATTATTTTTGAAAGACACTTTCAAATTAAGTTAATTCTAAACCAAAATTATTAAGATGTTTTCAAGAGACACTTCTATAATTTGTGGCCCTTTGAATTTAAGCCGAGTGTCTCTTGAATGCATACCCTTCAGCTTTTCAATTTGAGAAAGTGTCTCTTGAAGAGATACTTTTATCTTAAATTAAAACAAATATATATATAGAAAGAGTCTCATCAAAAGGTTAAAATCAACTAAAGGAATGTGTCGATCCCAACTACCCTCATAGTCGATCACACAACTCCTGGCTTCCGTAACTGATCACTCTCTCGATTGTCCATCCGTCTACTCTGCAACAATGTACTAAAATTCCGCCTAGTGCCCAAGGCCCTTGCAATTTTCTCAAAATCTCGAGTAGTAAACCCCGATCTCTGGCCCTAAATAATGGATATTGAATCCCATGCAACCGAACTATTTCTCGACGCATGCCTCCGCTTAGCCATCAGTCAATGCCTGCTTCACCGTGGCGAGCCGACTTGGTCAATCGGTCTACTACGACCCAAACCGAGTCATGCTTTCTCCCTGTCCATGGTAACCCAACCACAAAATCCATGGTGATTTGATCCCATTTTCACCTCGGTAATCTGATAGGTTGCATTAATTCCGAAGGAACTTGATGCTCTGCCTTTACTCTTTGACATACTCAAACACTCGGGTCACAAACTCGATACATCTCTTTTCATTCCTGACCACCGTAATAACATTTTCAAATCTTGATACATCTTGTGCTACTGGATGGATACAAAAGCATCCACTACGTAGCTCTTTCCAGCATTTCGCTTTCCTCAAATTACATTACCTGTACACAAACCCGATCTTTAAAATACAAAATTCCATCTTCTTTTACCTTAAACTCAGTCTCTTTACCATCTCCAATTTGACTTACTATGGCAGCAATTTTCTCATCTTTCTTTTGTGCCTTTAGCACTGGATTCAATAAACTCGGTCTTGCTATTAATTCTGCCGCTATTGGACCATTGTCTATCAACGACAAATGAGCATTCAACGCTCGAAACGTTTGCATTGACTTTCTACTCAAAGCGTCGACCACTACATTGACCTTTCTCGGGTGATAATCAATCACGCAAATTATAATCTTTATCAATTCCATCCATCTCCATAGTCCCAAGTTGCTCTAGAGGGCAAATACTTAAGACTCTTATGACTGTAAATGAAACACTTTTCTCCATACAAATAATACCTTCAAAATTTTGGGCCAGAAAACAATTGCGACTAACTCCATCATGCGGTAGTTCTTTCATGCCGTGATCAACTATCTCAAGCATAAAGGCCACTTTACCCTCTCGCATTAGGACACATCCAAGTCCATTTAGTGACGATCACTAAAGATCACATATTCTTACCTCAGTCGACTATAAGAACCGAGCTCCTACTAAGAATGCTTTCAACTTATCAAAACTTCTTTGACATTTTCCACTCCATTCATACCTTACATTTTTCTGGAGCAATCTCGTCATCAGGGCTGCAGTCATAGAAAACCCTTTAATGAATCTTCTGTAGTAACCTGCTGTCCCAAGAAACTATGCACTTCTGTAACATTTCTTGGTGGCTTCCATTCAACAACCACTTCTATTTTCTTTGGATCTACTCGGATTCTTTCGATACTATGTGCCCAAGAAAGGACACTTATTCAACCAAAACTCACACTTGCTCAGTTTCGCATACAACTGCTCTTTTTTCAAAGTCTTTAACACTACCCGAAGGTGTGTTTCATGATTATCTCGATCCTTTGAATACACAAGTATGTCGTCTATGAACACTACGACAAACTGATCCACATACGATCGGAAAACACGATTCATTAGCCCATGAAACAAATGAGCATTTGTCAAACCAACGCATTACAAGGGAACTCATACTGTCCATATCGCGCTTCTAAACACCCGTTTATGGACATCCACATCTTTAATTCTCAACTGAGCACACCGACAAATCTATCTCTCGAAAAGATACTCAGACCTTTAGTTGGTCGAATAAATCATCAATCCTAGGTAAATCGATACTTATTTCATCACAACTTGTTCATTGTTCATAATCACTACATAGCCGGTTTACCATCTTTCTTCTGAACAAAAGCACTGAGCTCCCAGGATACACTCGTCAAATAAACTTTTCTAGCGCCTGTAACCGTAATTTCTCAATTCCTTTAGCTCCACCGAGCCATTCGTACGGTGTAATGGACGGCGTGGCACTGTACAACGCTTCGAATCTCGAACTCAATTTCCTCTGGTGGAGGCAATCCCAAAGAACTCCTTTTAAAACACATCCGATACTACTCAACTGTAGGGAATACTCCGACACACTAGGCCTGAATTTTACCAGACAATCACATAAGCCAAGTAGCTTCACATCCTTTTCCGCACCATCGTTTCTAGCAAGTAATATGATATCACATTAGAGAGGTGGTTTGACCTCTCCTCGATGAAAGTTACTTTATCCTCATTCGGTGTTCTTAAGGTCACTCTTTTCATTTTACAATGGACTATTGCTTGGTGTCAAGATAACCAGTCCATCCCTAATATCACATCAAATTCTCTGAAGGATAACTCTATCAAGTCTCCTAGAAATTCATATTCTCTTAGTCTAATAGGATAATCTTTATATACTTTATTCGCAATAACACTATGTTCGAGATGGGTTCGTCACCAAGATGTCATACTTGGGCCTCCCAGAATTACCCAAGTTGGGTATATCAAGACACATATGAAATGGGCTGACCCTGGTCTATCAATGCATGCACATAGTATCAAAGATAGTAAAATTACCACTATCACATTCAAATGATTCTAACGTTTATCAGATATGCTCTAAATGAGCATGAATCTATCTTGTCTACCTAAAGTCTCAGGTCCTTGTTTCGAACACCTGATGCAACACTTTTGCTGCCTTTTTGTACTGATGAAACATTGCCCCCAGTTTGGGGTGTTGTGAAGGGACGTGCCCGAGTACACTCTCATATTTTGTGCTCCATGGATCCACAACCTAAGCAAGCACCGGTCAATCTCCAACAAAAATCCTTTGTGTTTTCTTCCACAATGGGAATAACGAGGAACATCTTGTCCTAGAAGCACCTCCAGCACTGCAACTATAAAAACACAGAAAAGTATTCTTACCGGTAGCCTGAGTTGTAGGCTGAATAGAACCTCGTGGTCCTTTTAGACTTTACTCGTCGGAGGACCACTTTCTGATCGATTCTTTCCCCGTCTTTTTTTCTTTCATTTTCCCTTTCTTTACTCTTTCCACATTTAGAGCACATGTCACAATTTCGAGAAGTCATCATGAAAACTCGTGACACGGGCCCGAATATGGTCATGGCGTCGCCTTCAAATTTCACAAGATTCTCCCCTTCTGCTAATAGATTTGGATACTTCGCTTAATCAACGTGAATTCTCTTAGATATCGTTACATTCATATGTTTTGTCTCCGCATTATGAAACTCCCTGCCTCATGTTAGCCAAATAGGTGCTGGGGTCCCGGTCACTAAACCCACCACCTGATGTTTCTCATCCCAGAGTAATGTGAGGCTCCATTAATTCCAAACTCTCACCGCTGTGCACATTTGCACCAAAGATTCGCCCTGGCCCTTTCACATCCAATTTTCCGCCATACAGCCTTATCATCTTTCTTCCCATAAAATCTATCTACGCACTCCTTACATTCGCCTCGATGTATCGATCGTCGCGGGAAAGCAATTATAGTCGGTTGCACGACTCTTTGCAATGCTTGAACTAATTGTTGGAGGATACCCATAGTACCTCCTGCCACTTGTTCTGGTTCATTTACTGGTGGAGCATGAGATACTTGTCCACCTACCACACTAGCAAGACTATTAGGACGATTTCCCTGGTCACCTTCGACCCTATGGGTGCCTGAACCATCCATGCTTACCTATTAAGACCGACAAGATCCGCGTCATAGTCACGTCATCCTTTATATGCAAATGCAATGTATGTCAAATACCATTTTCAAAATCCTTTAACAAAATCGTTTCAGGCCTTTTTCAAGAAACGCCTAAACTTAGGCTCTGATACCACTAAAGTGTAGCACCCCTTCTCCAGTCCAACCCGATTGGCGAGTCTGAACCGGATCCGGGATGCTTGTTTAATTCTTTTTATTTACCGTTTATTAAATTTTCTTTTTCAAAAATGTTGCGACTCGAATCCCCAGCCTGGCCCGAATGGCGGATCCGAACCGAATCCCGGTTTACTCCGACCATTTTTATTTATCTTATCAAAAATTTTTATTTACGTCATTTCATTTTAGAGCTCTCATTTACGTGGAAGCATTTTCAAATGGTAGGCCCATAAACATTTACATTTATACAAACACATTTACATTAAGGCGTTCCATGCCCCTTCAAAAAAGTACAAAACAATATTTTTGAGTTTAACTAGTTTGATTACAAAATATCAATGCTCAAGAATGCGATGTATGCTCATGTCAGGGTATATACTTATACACCGCACGATTTCTCTATGACTCTGCGCTTCTCTTGGCCTTTCCGATCACTCGATACCTTCACATAAAAAAAAAATCACGCTTAAGCATTTTCACGCTAGCTGCTCTATACATTTTCTATCTAATACAACATATTCTTTATCCAATCATGCTTGTTACTCTATTTCAATGATCAATGCATAAACAATACATATGCTTATACATTTGTACATACTTTCATTTACAAACATGCATTTTCAATGCAACAATTTCTTCACTATTCAATTCATGAGATTTAAGCATATACTCATAAAGATGTATTTGGTTTACAATCTCATTTTCACTTGTCAAGTTTGTTATGTCACCTTGACTATTCAATTTATTTTCACGATGGATTTCGCTTGGTGAATCCTGTCTTGTGTTTCATTCGGTAATGTGCTTACCCATTTAGCAATTTCGGTTCACTATCATGACGGATGCCGATTGGTGCATCTCGCCAAGTGGTCATTTTAAAAATGTCATACGCCATCATGACGGATGCCAATTGGTGCATCCCACCAAGTGGGACATTTAGCAATATAATTCTTCCATCATGGTGGATGCTGATTGGTGCATCCCACCAAGTGGGTCATTAATAATTCACTTCGATTCGTTATGTCATAATATGAAAATATCATTTGCAATTCAAATAAATGCACACAAGAAATATTTGACAATTCATCTCAATTTCTCTATTTCAAAACATTATGTAATTTCAGTTTACCATTCAATTGGCGTATGCATATTCCATATAATCATTTCACATTTACATAGTAAACTATCAATGCACTTGTAATAAGGATAGAGGTTCAGTGAACAAACCAAATTATCGATCCCTTGTCTTTTTTGATACCGATCCTAGGCCAGGTTGTCGTCCTCACCCATACCTAGTCAAATACAAATTCTTCACTCTTAGTGGTTAAACAAATAATCATACTAAACGTTCGCTTCGCCTTGGCGGCGAGGTACGGTACGTTTTTCACTTAGTTTCATTCTTATTTGTACCCCCATTATTCATTTATTAGGGTCCCTAAACAATCGGTGTACGAATACGGGACTTAAAAGTGCATAGCATGCAAAAATAGGGTTAGTAGAAGCAAAGGGTACCGTACCACTTTGACTCGTACCGTACCAAATTATCGCCAATGGGTACCTGCATTCACTTTTTGGTACCGGCATTCACTGCGGTTCATTTTAAATGGCGTATTTCGTCATTCTCACCAATTTTTCTTCAATAAACCTCCTCCAATTCATCCCATATCAAAAATCTACCATGGAATCCACCCAAAACAACTCCAAAAGTGGTTTAGAATAAATGAAACCCTTTCTTTTCTAAGTCAGGCTTTTCCCAAAATCAAAATTAAGCAAGCATGAAGGTAGAGTTTTGTTTTCTTACCAATCTCTTCAAATCTCCTATTGTAGGTTGCTTGACCTTAGAAGCAAGAAGTAGGAAGAAATCCCACCTAGAACTTGATCTTTTCCCAAGCCCTAGCTCTCTCTCTCCCTTTCTCCTCTCTTTCTCTCCTAAAAACGTGATTTGCTCAAATGAGCACCTGCACCACTTTTGGTCTTTAAATCCTACAGTTAAACTTAAGGGCCATGTTTGGGCTCTACTCCTTACTTCCATTTCCAATTTTTCTCATTTGAATTATTCCATTACTTCATTTAACTCACATTAGCATTTTAAGCTTATTCTATTTTTAACCCTTAGGTTCTCATTTTCCTCCTTAAGCCTTGTTTGGCTTTTCTCATTATTTCATTTCTCATTTTTCTCATTTTGGCACTTCAATTTACTTCTTCCTTTCATTAATTTTCTGGGTATTTAAGTCCATTTTCATAGACTTAGGTCCTTATTTTACAAATTTCAAATTTTTTGTTTACACTGGGTAAATTTCCTGCTCAATCAATTCCTCATTTAGCATATAATATTTGCATTTGGATCTTTAGCCATATAATCATTTATTCAATATTCATTTAACAATTCCCGGAAAATACCCAAGTTGGCTCAATTCATACCTGGAATATATAATAATTTTTATTATAAAATTCTAGGGTACTTTTGGGGCGTTATACACCCTGTTGACTCTTCTTTTGGAAATATGTTGCTCATTTCTTTTCAAATCACTTGCTTTCCATCAAGATTCCTATAAAACGAAGTTTAAAAGAAATGTTACGAGTTTTACATGAATATAGATATAAAATACTAAAAAATAGCATGTGAAATGAACTCAAAACATGTTGTGTATTTACCGACTGAATAGTTTTGTAGGAAAATATTAGTAGGTAATCTGAAGGTAAACTGTTGAAAATTATTTCTTGTCAATTTAGTAGGTAATCTGTCGGTACACCTTTATTTTTACATACAAAGTTGTATCAGTAGGTAAACTGTCAAATTCTTATAGTGAAGTGTTCAATATAAAAGTTGTTTTATAGAATGACCTAAAGGTGTCACTTGAAGTAACACCTTTAGAATAATTGTTGTTTATGAAATAGTGCAAATGCGTCTCTTCAAAAGACACTTTCAATGTAAATTCAAAATTATGAAGGTGAAGAGGAGGTTCATTTGGAACCCTACGTAGACGACTCTAATGCGTAAACTGTGCTTAGGGAGAGGAACAAACTAAATTTCTCGTAGCGAAGAAAGCGTAAAGAATTAAGCAAGTTTGAGCTCAAAGAAATCAAGGATCGAAGATGATAAACATTCATTTTACTCTAAGCCTACTTTATGGGAGAAGAATCTGAGCGACAAAGGATTTATCGGAGAAATGGGATTTGGTACATTAATCTCACCCTTTTCAAAGATAATAGAAAAAAAGGGCTGGAGCTTGTTCTTCAAGCACAAACCACTTGGCTTTGCTACGGTAGTCAGGGAATTCTATGCCAACATGATAGATATGAAAGAAGATTCAGTATTCGTCAGAGGAATATGGGTCCCCATGGGACATGAAAGGATTAATGAAGTTCTCCAAATCAAGGATCCTAAGAATGGATCTAAGTACAAAAATTGATTAGAGAGCCCAACCATGAGAAGATTGTAGATTTCCTGACGGCTGGAAAAGGGAAGTGGAGTTCAAAAAAGAAGAATCCTCATGAATCCATCAACAGAGTCTCACTAACAGAAGAAGCTAAGGTGTGGTTTCATTTCATTGCTTCTGTTATGATTCCCATAAAGCATCTGAGCACCATAAGGGAGCAAGAAGCCATCATCTTGTATGCCTTACTGAAGGGATACAATTTATGTGGGGAAGATGATTGAAACATCCATAAGGAACTTCCACAAAAATGTAAAAAAGGGATTAATCCCTCATCCAGCAACAATTACTAGGCTTTGCATTTTGACTGGATTTCGGGGATAAGTACCTATAACACCTAACTACACCTTAGTCGCTTTTAAACATAATTAGGTATATTATAAGTGTATTTTGAAATTTTTCGTGAATTATTATTATTTTCATAAGTGAGAAAATTTCAAAACCTTAATTTGTACAAGATACAAGGGCAATTTGAATTTAGAAATAAGGACCTAAGGGTCAAAATGAAAATGAGCTTAAATGCTAAAGTGATTTAAATGTTAAGTGGTATGTTAAATGGGAGGATAGGAGAATTAAATGCCAAAATGAGAAATGAGACATGTAGAAGGCCAAATACGGGCCTCATACACTTAAATAGTTTAAAGACCAAATTTTGGTCTAGAAAAGCTTATTCTTGAGCAAATCCCGTTTTTAGGAGAGAAAGAGAGGAGAAAAGGGGAGAAGAGCTATGGCTTGAAGAAGATCAAGTTTTGGTTGGGTTTCTTCCCATTTTCTTGCTCCCTTGTGATCAAACAACTTAGAAGTGAAGATTTGAAGAGGCTAAGGTAAGAAAACCAAACCCTAACTTTCCCTTTTGTGATTTGATCTTAGGAAAAACCCTAACTTCGAAAAAGAGGTTTTTATTGATTCTAACCCATTAGAGTGGTTCGTAGATTCCATGGTGGATTATGAGTTACATGAGTTTGGATGAAGTTATTTGAGTTTTTATGGGTGAGAAATGGCAAAATCTGCCATTTATGGGCAGAACCCGCACATTGGTATCGGTATAGAAAGTGGGTACCGGTACCAAAAGTGGGTACTGGTACCCATTAGATAAGGGCAAAGTGGTACCGGTACCGATCAAGTGGTACTAGTACCCATTGATTCGCATGCAAAGTAGGTTGTTCCGGAATCAACAACATTTATACACCTAAATTCCTCCTACTGCCGTAGTAGAGTTACTGCAGTATAATGGCTCTAGGGTCGAACACAGGGATGGGTTTTGTAACACCCCGAAATATACCCTAGTCGTTTTCGACATGTTTAAGGTATTTTGTAAGCATAATTGACTGCTTTCAAGGAAGTTAAATGCGAAAACGGAACGTATAATTTAAAATTTACAACACTTAAGGACAAAATAGTAATTTGTCCAAAAAGGGGCCTAAAGACATGGATTAAGAAGACTATGTAAATAAAGAAGAAATAAAAGGAATTTGTGGATTCCTAAGGATGGAGGACCTTTTTGGTAAATACAAACTTAACCCAAAATGGGGTTTTTGATGGCCAAACAAGGCCTTAGCAAAAGATGGAATTTAAAGACCAAATTGGTCTCATTTGTGGGAGGAAAAAAACGTGGAGAAGAAGAAGAGGAAGAGGAAGAAGAAGAAGAGAAGAAGAGGAAGAGGAGATCAAGCCAAAAAGGTATGGAAACTGAATTTATGTATGACTTTCCATGCTTTGATGGTTATAATCTTGCCCAAATTTAGGGTTTTTGCTAGGGTTTCATCTTAACCCAAAATTTATGTCAAGTAAGGTGGGTAAAACCCTACATGGCACAAGATGGGTATGGAATCCTTCCTTCGCTGATGGATTTTTCATGGTTTAATTGATGAGTAGTCGAAGTTGGGGTTTGGAACAAACCCTAACTAATCATCATAATTATTCAGGTATGGGTCTTAACCCATATTAGAATTTTTTTGGAAGGAATCTTGATATGTTTTTGGAAGAAAGATATGTAATTGAGAGATGAATTGAATAGAAAAGAGATTCCAAAGTGAATTTGAAATGGTTTTGATGTGTGTTTGAAGTGTAAAGTTGATTAGATATCAAAACATGGAAAAATGGGTGAAAAACACACATTCTGGGCATTTTCGGGTGACTTGTACCGGTACACCTTGAACTTGTACCGGTACATGTTGTTCTGGTTGCTTGGCCAACTTGTACCGGTAGATGCTATACAAATTCCAGACAACCCGCCTGCTTCCCGCTTTCGACTTCGCCAGATTTTGGCCATAACTCGCTCATTTCTTATCCGAGCCTTTGAAAGTGATTCATGGCTACGAAATAGACTTTGCTGAGAACAAAATTAAACAATAGGAATCACCCAAATTTGATCCTATGGCCTAAAATTCACTCAAAGTGGGACTCATAGTAAGCTAAACTCGGTTCCAAATTTTGAACATAGAGGAAGTCCGGATGTCGGACGTGTGATCCTGAGTTCCTGTCTGAATTGGTGATTCCGCTGAATAGAACCCTTAGCACCTTAAATTTAAAGGAGTATAAAGATCCAGTGTCGAATATCGAGACAAGGCACTAGAAAATAAATATTTCAAACTGTCCTCAGAAATCTGGTGAAACCGACTAGTCAGGCATGAAAATGCCATAACTCGAAGCCTGGGTGATTCGATTGGATTGATTCCAATTCCTAAGAAAAATAGATTCATAGAGGGACTAGAATACATGAATGATGTGTGGATAGGCACTATATCGCATAAGTATCTGAAATGCCATAAGGAATAGGCATGAAACCTGAAAACGAACTCAAACATGAACATGAACATGAATATTTAAAAACACATCATGATCACAGTAATGCGATAAGAAAGTTATAAGTTCTCGAAGACATATGATCATAAGGACTACCTAGACCAAAGAATGAATGAGTGGACGTCCTGATTAGTATCACTTATTTATCCCGACTGGGGTGCTCCAAGATTCTCGATTAGTGCTCCGCACTTCGATTAGTACTTCTAAGATCTCGATTGCCTACGACACCTTGCTCAAGATCCTATTCCCTCGTCAGGTGTTACGAACCTCGCATTCATATCAGACTCGAGTACTTATCAGACAAGGCCCTACTCATTTCTTATGATTGGTCTAGGGTAGTCGCATGCATATATGATAAGACATTGAATAAAAAATAAGAGTAAAGATCCAAAGTACTTCAGATATTCGGTCTCCTGTAGTACCTACGTACTCCCAGATCCGAATAAGCTCAGAATTCCTAATGAGTCTCAATGATAATGCTCTTGTTATAAGTATCTCATTCCGCACTACCTACCTAAAATTCTCAGATCTCGATTAAGTTCTTAGTACCTAATGGTAAATTTCAGATTTGATTGCCCCCGTCCCCTGGCTCGATGAAGTTCCGTAGGTACCTTCGTACCCCGTGTTCGATAAGTCTGCAGTACCTTCCCGGGTAATCCCAGATCCGAACAAGTTCCGCAGTACCTACGGTACTCGTATCCGACATAAGTCCTCGCATTCAATAAGTTCAGCCCCGTGATCCGACAAGTTCCGCCCCGTATCTGACAAGTTCCGTAGTACCTAATGGTACTCCCAGATTGGATTAAGTCTCCTCGTTTACCTCCGATTAAGTTCCGTAGTGTACCCTCCCGGTACTCCCGACAGATAGTTCCGCAGTACCTAAGGGTACCTCAAGATTTCAATAGTCCCAGGGCCTACGTACCTTATAAACCGAATAAGTCCCGTCTCGCTAAGTTCCGTAGTACCCACTTCGTACCCCAGATTTGATTAAGCTCGTAGCACCTACGTACCCGTGATCCGAAAAGTTATGTAATACCTACTGGTACCTCGTAGATTTAATAAGTTCGTAGTACCCACGTACCTCGTGACGTAAGAACAACATAAGTATAAGTTCCGTGGTACCTGTGGTACTCTTGTCTCAATAACATAAGTATAAGTTCAGATACCCATCGTACTCCTGTGATCTAAGAAGCAAGTACAAGTTCCTCAGAAAATAAGTATAAGTCCAGTAGTACTTACGAGTACTCCCGTGACGATAAAACGAGTATAAGTTCGGGTGAGGGCACCTAAGGGCACTCTCATATCCGCAAATAAGTATAAGTCCCGTGAGTACCACTCGTACTTCGTGAATCCGTGAAAATAAGCATATGACCGTTATGATCTCACTACGCATGGACTAATGTCCATACCGATATGCATCTCGCATACGTCATCCTCGACCTGTATGTGATAATATGATGACAGTCTCGACTTTATTGTACCTACGGATACCTTCGCATAAGGATAAGAACTGTAAGATGTATATGTTCCTCGTAAGATCGTATAAGTCTGTAAGACAGAGAGGCTCAAGACATGTAGGGTGATTCAAGGCAAGTCCAAGTCTCTTGTGAAGATCAGCAGTTCCGTAAGATCAGAGTAAGTTTTGTAGTACTTACAAGTATTTCTGTATAAGAATAAGTTCTGCAATATCAAGATAATGCCCAGACTCTGCGATACCTACTAAATTAATAAGGCAACTCCTGTAGTATATGATAAGTTCGAGGTAACCTCTACTGAGTCCCGAAGAATGTAAGTCCGTTATAAGTAGAAGTCCCGCATAAGATAAGTTCCAGAACTCCTAAGGGAGTCCCGACCAAAAATAAGTCCTAAGTATAAGTTCGTGAATCTCACTGAGTCCCGACAAACATAAGTCCGTAAGTATAAGTTTTGAATAAGTATAAGTTCTAATCCTCACTTGAGTCCCCTAATAAAACATAAGTTTGTTATAAGCACAAGTTCTCGTGATAAGAACAAGATCTCAGAATCTACGAGATCCGAACAAGAGTAAGCCTTTTATAAGAAGAAGTAATTCCAGATAAGTTCATAATATAAAATACATAAAATTTATATTATCCTATATTTGCTTTATGCATTGGAAGGTATATGCAGTTAAGACACATTGCCTCCCACCTGCTATGCTAGTGCCGTGGTTTTAATCCGCTGCAAGATATGGTAAGACATCTCGCACTTCCGTGATACGCCTGCCAACACACCAGAAGGGTTCATCACACGTAGTTCCGTGCTCAACAAATGCAAGTAAAGTTTTGTATTTGTAAATGGACTCAGTTATATGTATATAATATTTTGATTCCGTTATAGATGGGCTATACCATAAAAATACCGCTATTATAGATGCTGGCACCATTAAAGTACCGCTTGGCTTTAAAAAAAATCGTGTAGCGAGTCCAGCCCGGAGCCCGCACCAACTCGCTTCGATCCGCAATCGGTCGACCGATTCGGGGCGTGATGTGTTTTCTTCGTGTAAAATGATTTGCGCTTGTCTAAAAATGGTGAATTAATTGATTTGGCTTCATAAAAACAAGGGTTTGTTAGTGAAACCGAAAGTAAAACAAAATATAAAATAGAACTTCATGTGTTAGGTCATCAGTTTGATCTGGTGGCAACCGAGGTTTGTGGTCCGTTCCTCGCTGGGGAGGATGACCTATAGCAATCTCCGTAACCGGACCTTCTATTTAGCCATAAAGACCAACCTATTAAATGTCTCGAAAAATTAGCATTCACCGGCCAATAATGTTCTCAATCGCAAACGAGTCTCCCGACTCACACATAATGGGCTAATAAATGGTAACTAATGAACATCACAAGATCTAGTAATAAGCATCAAGTGGGCACTAAAAGGTTACCAAGTACTGAACATTCAACATGAATCGAAGGGATCTAAACCCAGAGTTAAAATGAGAACACAAATGACATCAGCACCAGGTGAAAAAGTAACCCTCACCGCCTCAGATCCCTCACCCAGTGTCCCTCTACTTCAAGGAGGAAAGGTTTCTAGTCGTACATCCCTTGAGTTGTCATCCTTAAGGGTTGTTTGGCAGTCGGGAAAGTGCAAGAAAAAGAAAAGCAAAGAAAATGAAAGAAAAAGAAAAGCAGCGGGAAAGCTTACCCAGTGCTCTGTATTTCACCCAGCCAAAAATTCGTCCCCATTTGCTACAAGATTTAGGCTTATATAGGTTCCAAGAAGAGGAAAATACAAAATGCCCTCAGCTCACTTATACACTAAGGGCAAAATGGGAAGAAATCAAAAGGATACAGAAAGTCAAAATGTTAAAGTAGTATTGAACAATGGCAAGATGAAGGAAATTTCAGACCAAAGTAAATTCTACTTCTCGCTTTCGCTCTACCTTCTTCTTTCCTTCTCGATTCTCATCTCATAATGCTGAAGTTCGACTAATTTTTCATGCTTGATAGACTCAACAATCTTGGCATTAATAGCTTGCAAAAACTACAAAATTAGTCACAAAATGCGATAAGTGGAATAACATGGACCTTAATGTGCAAATTGGGTTAATTACGCTGATTAGTACACAAAAAGTGCTCAAAACATTAAATAAACAGGGTTCAAAATAGCACTCTTTTGAGCACTAATCACCCATTTACCAGAAAAGGGTTGGTACCGGTACCGATCAATGTGGTACCGGTACCGATGCTTCCAGCAGCCTTGATTTTTGTTACCCTTGCATTGTTAAGCCCCAAATTCGTACATCGATAGTATAGGAACCCTAATAAATGACTAATGGGGGATCAAATATGAATGAAACTAGCGAAAAACGCACTGTACCTCACCGCCTTGGCGAAGCTTCGATGTTGGCAAACTTAATGCCCCTATGATAAGATAGTAAGTTCCTAAACACATATAATCTTAGGACTACCAAAACCCATATCAATACACATTAATCTTTGTTACGTGGCGCCACGTATAAGACTTCTGCACTCTCTTATTAGTGAGATAGGCACTCTCCGACCGTGCTCACATTACTTAATATCACTTTAGTACTCTAATTAGAGCGACAACACTCTCTAATCGTGCTTTCACCATTTAGTACCCCTGGGCATTTCCCGATTAGTGCGACGACACTCCGACCGCGCTTCGACACATTTAATACTTCTAAGTATTTCCTCCGAATAGTGCGACGACACTGGATCGTGCTTCGACATTTAGTAATTTCGATACTTTTTTGATTAGTGTGACAACACTCGTCGTTGCTTCCTAAGACTCCCGTTTTAGGCATGGCACCTCGCACGCACCATACCTTCGGGTACCCTATTGTATCAACAGGTCATACTCATTTCTTATTACCGTTTCAGTAGTCAAATAGTTATAAGGATAAGAGTTTGAATAATTTAATAATAGTAAAGTAATGTACATCGTTTCGCCTCTAAACGTACCTGGCGTGTACCTCCGCATAAGATAAGTTTCAGAGTACCTACGGGTACCTCCACTACAAAGTATAAGCTCCATAGTACCTACTAGCATTCCGCACAAGCCCGTGAACCTGAGGATCCCAACCCGGATTAACCTCATGAACCCGAGGGGACCTCCCGGCACTCCAACAGATATAGAAACTTTTCTTCAAAACAATCAATTAATATCCATGGAGCGAACCCCTTTACAATCCTTAACATATCTTTAGAAAATAATGCGGAAGCGAAGTGGTAAATTTTTTTTTCTTTTCTTCTTTCAAACCCTTAGATTTTTTCGAAAATCTGGCCGGAAGCCTCTCCTGCTTTTCTGACTTCCCAAATTTACAAAACCCAAAAACATTTAAAAACACTTCTAAACTTCATTTTCACTTCCATATTAGACTCCTCGTCCACAACCCAATCAAACACAATAGACATACATATACATTTATTTACTTCAAATCATCAAAACATTCAAACCTCTTCTATTCATGCACACATTTTTATCACAAAGATCACTGAGCTTCGGCTTAAGCCGACCACTTCATGTACCTTGTCCACTAAGGATCAAAGCCAACGTAGTTACTACAATATATACATACATACATGACAAAATATTCAACATATACATGCAACATATACATATATATATACGCGCCACATGCGCCGCTCCTCACCTACCGACTCACCGAGCGTGTGGGATGCCTCTACCCAAGACACTTGTCTCGTCCTCGAAAATGTTTTTGAAATATACCCGAAAAGAATGAGCTAAAGGAGTCAAGAGTGTACATTTTGTTTAGATAACATTTTCAGTATATAGCAAAGTAATAAATACTTATACAATTAAGAACCAATTTATGCCTTAAACTTTCTTTCTTTCTTTATTTCTTTCTTTCTTTCTTTATTTATTTCTTTCTCGACGGAACCTGTGGGATAAACATAATCGAACAGCTTCCCTGCACTTATAGCGAGGGACAAGCCTTATTCTGGGCCATAACCACTATGTCAGCTGGAGAAACTCACGCTGGGCATAGGGTTCCGAAGCCATAGCACCCATCACGTGTAAGGATACTTAAAACACATATTTCCCTCCTCAAGCAGAACCTATAACTTTACCCCTAAATCCTTACACGCTTAAGGTAAATTCCTCGCCCGATATCGCCATAACATCATATGGGGTTAGGGTAACTATCAGTAAAACATTTCTTCAAAATACATTTATAAATCCATTTAAACCCTTTACTTTATCATTAAAACACATAGGCATTCTTTACACATTTTTAAACTTTCATAATGCCTTAACATATGCATACATATATAATTTAATATAAATATATATATATATATTGATGCAAGACAAAACATTTCCATATGCCTTAACATAAACTTCATATGCCTTAACATTTATATAAACATTTCCATTAAACTTTCGCTTAACATTAAAACCATTCACTTTTAAAACTCAATTTTTCAAAATATCATTTTTACACTCACCTCTTTGTTTCCCGAAGCTTGAGCACAACTCCACTACTTTCCCGCCTTTGCTTTTAGCCTACACACTCAACGAAATACGGCAAATATTAATTGCCTACGTAATCGCATAATCTTACGTACTTCCTAGACTTAGTCACACTCAACGAATATCGCCGAGGCGGCGAGGTACGCTACGTTTTTTGTCGAGTTTTAATCTTATTTGAACCTCTCTTAATCATTTACTAAGGTTCCTAAACTATCGGTGTACGAATTCGGGCTTAATTATACAAAAACATAGCATTTCCGGGCATTTTGGGCTCACATGTACCTAAGACACCATGGACCTGCATTCCAGACATGTTGTATTCTGCTGGTATGTACCGCATACGCCGGACATGTACCGGTACATGTCAGCCTTCTGGTGACCTTGTACCAGACACCCCCGTACATGTAAAATTTACACCCCGAAATTATTTTTGCCCAGATTTGCTTCTTTTGCCACTTTTGATACCAATTAACTTCATACAACTTCTATAATTCATATCACCTCAAGAATCATCATGGAAATCATCCAAAAACAACTTCATAACACTTGAATTTGTGCTTTGGACCTCATACCACAAAACCCTAGGTGGAAATCTTATGAATTCACCTAAAGGTCCACCAGTTCTTCTAAAAACCATAAGAATATGTTGATTCCATGTTTATTTTCCACCAATTGGGGTTTTACTCACATAACCTCAACAAAAATCTAGAGTTTGGGTGCTTTCTTCCAAAACCCTAGACAAAGGAGCAACTAATCTCCATACCAAAGCCCTAGGAATCCAAAATACACTTGATTCTAAGACAAACATACCTGATTTTTGGACTTCTTCTCCTTCTCCTTCTTCTTCCTCTTCTTCCTCTTCCTTGCTCTTCTCTCCTCTCCAAAACGTGTGCCCTAGCCTTTGGAGACCAAAATGAGTTTGGCTTCTTATTTTCCCATTTTTTATATTCTAATATTTCCACTAATTGCAACTAAATCCTCATCTCTTTAATATTGCAATTGTAACTTGTTTTATTTCTATTATGACCCATCTCTACTTGTTTTATGATTTCCATATCCTTTATGAATTTACAACTTTGCCCTTCTTTTTTTTACTCATTCTGGCTTCACCACTTATCACGTCTCAATTTAGTTCCAAAATACTACAATGTGACACTTGGTACTCTTATACACGCCTTGCAAAGACATAAAATCGTACACTCTCTGACTCCGTGTGTTACAAAGAACCCTTTTTACGAGAGATCCGAACAAGTATAAGTCCGCTATAAGTACAAGTATGTGTATATAAGTTTATTATATGAATTCATGAAAATTATGATATCTACTATTGTATATTTGTTACTGTTATATGCTTACTATAAAAGAGTATTAATGCATGTACACGTAAGTCATATGTTACTAAGCTGTTTAGCAAGGGTTTTAACTGTAGGTGTTGCAGGGAGGACGTCCGCGATCTTCCGCATACCGTCGGTTCAACAAACTTCTGTAGGAGTCCATCACAGAGGTTTTCAGGCTCGATTATGTAAAGGTAAATGTACGCTAGATATGTATATGTAAATAAGATCAGACTGTATGTATGACATCGAAATTCACCACTACGGTGGTAGTTTTATTTTTATATCTTTGTATATGATATTTTGATTCACACCAATGTCTGAAAAAGCAAGTAAAGAGTCCTAGTATAGTTCAGACCTCTTCATCCGCTCAAAGTGGGTCAGCGCGACATGTGAGGAAGAAACCTGTCATAAGGTTTCTCCCTTAACATTATCAGGGGTGATAAAAGGCCCAAAGAACAGAAAGAGGAAAGAAATGGATATTGTGGAAGTAGCAGAGGAGCCTGAGGAAGAAGAACATGAACAATTAGGGATGGAACAAATCCTAGATGAGGGCGAACTGCCAGTTAAGGATGAGATGCAGAGCATAAGAAGTCCATTAATTCACTCACCTCCTGACGTAAGGGAGAATTTTTCTGAACTAGCAGAGTGTTCCAGGAGCAATCAAGGAAATACAGAAATTATGGAGATGCTGCTATCAATGAAAAATAAAATGGAGGAGAGAGAAAAGAGATGGGAACAACAACAAAAGATTAGAGAGGAGTTTCCTGAGGTCGACTTCGTAAGAAAGGAACAACGATGGAACAAACACCAAACAAAGGGACGAGGAATGGAAAGAAGAAATAGAAAGGAGAGAAAGAGAATTGATGCAGCCCGGACACAAAAAATAAAGACCTTCTACAATGAACAACCGAAAAGTGATGAAGAGGGGTTTCTATTTTTAAAAAGCGAGGAAAAGATGGGAAGCCAATATGTTGCGTGGCTGCGTAGGGGTTCAAATAATCCTCTATATGAAATCAATTCAAGGAATTTGGAAAGCCTATGGAGAAGAGAGACAAGGAGCTAGAGATGGATAATAATTACGTATTATAAATTATGGAATGATAAGCCTGACTCAAGTGAATTCAAATTTAGTGAACACGCACAATGTGCTCAATCGAACTCAAGGGATCTATGAATACCCTGGGTAGTAGGCAAGATGAATTGATCACCCCAGTTGAGTACACCAATGATTATTGCCTCTTCAATAGGGAAGAACCACCAGAAAAAGAAAAGCTAGACATCTCCATTCCCAAATTTCCTCCATCTCTAGCTAGCTTTAACCTTGAACCTCCAAACCTGAAAACTTCCAAATCCTACAAAAGAAGAAGATGAACCCATGTATTCTTTTCTCTCTCCAAACAAAATTTGTAATCATTCCTCTTAATAAAAGCTCAAAACCATTTACTGAATGATTATGTGTTAAATTCTTTGAGTTTTGTGTTAATTGGGCATTATAGATCAGGTTTTGTTCTTTAAATAAATGAAAGAGTCTCGATGTGGATAATGGGTTCGTGGAAGTCATGGAATTGTTTGGATGCATTGAATTGATTGAATCAAGTTGTTTATGTCATTATTGGTTTGTTTTGCAAATAATAAAATGATATGTTGAATTGGCATAACAACTATTGAAGAGTCCAACAATAAATGTACTTGAAATTGTGGTGAAGCCACCGAACTCGAAAATAAATTGTAGATTAGCTAGAATGAAGTTGAATGTTGAGATTTAGGAAAATGTACTCAATAGAAAGAACAAATAAGGCTTTTGAGATTGTTTGTGTAAACAACAAGGTTAGTAAAAATCCTGAAAAACAATGCAAATGGTTAAAGTGAGTTCTTAACAAATTGTGAAAGATTAGGGACATCTTCTGGCTTTAGTCATAGTCAAATAGTCCAATGTCCTAGAACTTGTTAGATTATTAGTTAAGGCAAAATCTTAGGCAATACCACTAACAAGAAGTGATATAGGTCATCCTTGGAAGTTTGAGCCTTTCAAGCCTACCCTCATAATATGCATATGCATACACTCTAGTTCCAGAATTGAACCAAATCATCTACCCTCCTCCATCAAACAACAATTAGAAGCCTCAAACCTTCCTTCATTCTAATCCCATGCAATGAACCCTTATTGCCCAGTTTCAGGACAAGGTCCCCAAAATGCAAAGGACAAGATTGGGGGAATGTTATTTTGATTTGAAAGGAAAAACAAGAATGAAGGATGGAAAAAGAAGAGAACAATTGAAGGAAAGGAAAGAAATGCAGAGAAGAAGTCAAAGGTTGTAAATTCTCAAATTGGAATAAGTTTTGTCTTGTGGCCTTCCTTTCTTGAACAATTAAGTTCATAGGGGTGTTTCAACACCTAGTACCCTAGTGCCAACTGGTATGAGAGCTGCTAACCCAAAGTTCTTTAAGAGTGGTAGAAAGCCTAAAAAGACAAGACATTGCACTATTCCTAAAAATCTTTGACAAGTAAAAGAAAACCAAAAAAGAAAAAAAGGAAAAAATGGGCTTCTGTCTAAAGGAACTGAATTGATAAGTATGACAGTGGTAAATAAAATACCAAGATGAGAGTACGCAAAGATGATGCACAAGATCAAGTTCGGGGAATTTTGACATTAATGAAAGAAAGTGGATGAAGGATAAAGGCAAAGATGCAAATCAAGATTGAAATGGTAATTTTTAGCCTAAATTCTTCAATTATCCACCCAATTACCTAAGCCAAACTTTACAAGCCGAAAAGACCTAATTGATCTCTAAGGTCAGATTTACCTACATTGAGACTAATATGAAAACAAGCATACGGGACTTTCAAAAACTAATTTTGGTCAGAATCACAGAAAAGCCCTAGAAGATTAGCTAATTTTGCCAAGGAGGAAGGGAAATAAGACCATCACACACTCACAGATCAGGATTAATTGACTGAATTGTTTACGTTTTAGAAATCATTAGTTTGTTTTGTGACAGTAATTGAAATTTTTCCTAATTCTGAATTGAAAACTAAATTTGAAACCATGCTGCAACTAACTTGTTTCAATTCATGTTGCAGATTAAAAAAGGATTGCAGTAGAAAATAGAAAAATGTCCCTAAAAATAAAGATAAATTGTTTAAGGACAAACAAAATTTTCTTCTCTTTGCTTGGGGACAAGCAAAACTATAAGTTTGGGGGATTTTGATGAGTCCTAAACTCATCTATTTTTAATCCATTTTTCTAGCTTATTTTTAGTATCTTCAGATATGTTTTAATGCCAAATTATGGAATATTTACCAACATTGTGTTTTGGAGGTTTTAATTCAAAAAGGAGAAAATTCTAGTAGGTTAAGAGAAAAGAGTAATCATAAAGAATTTATCACATGTAGTTTTCAGGTTGCAACAACCCCAAGCAATGGCAAAGGAACTCGATCACGACAATATTTCCTTTGTCGCAACACAAAGGTCTGAATATTGATAGATGAGCTTTGTCGCGACAAAAGATAGCGTGTTACGACAAAAAATGGGAAGAATATAACAAGTCAGCTGAGACAAAGAAAGTTTATGTTGCGACAAAGTTTTTAGTAGGAAGTCAACACAAGGAAGAAATTGTCGCGACAAAGAAGCTCCTATCGCTACAAATGAAATAGGAAGAAGGCAGAAATTCTATCGCAACAAGGTATCTTCTGTCATGACAAGAGATTACAGAGAAATATAGGAAGAATACTACGACATATAAGTTTATGTTGCAACATAATGAAGAACAAAAGGCAAAATCTTTGTCGCGATAGAAGAGGTCCTCTTCTGTCGCGACACTGATTATTGTAACATGGAAAAGCTTGTTGAGACAGAAGAGGAGCGTCGAAGAAAGATTTCTGTCGCGACAAGGTGATGTATGTCGCGGCGTTGAAAGAAGAAGAAACTCTGGTCGTGACAGATAAACAAGGTCGCGACATGTGATGTTTGCTTAGTGAACTGACCTAGTCGCAACAAAAGAATCCAATGTTGCGACATACTTCAAGCTGAAGAGATGTTTTGATGTCGCAGTAGGGATCTTAAGGTCGTGACACAGAGATAAGCTGAACACAGATAAACAAGGTCGCGACAGACTTTTCTATGTCGTGACAAAGATTCCAATACAGGGAAGAGAAGTCTGGTCGTGACATAACAAATTGGGTCGCAAGACAGAGATAAGCTGAATACAGAAAAGTCTTGTCCTGACATAATAAACTGGGTCGCAACAGCAAACATCGACTACACCTAGATCACAACATCAAAATGAAGCTGCAACAAGAAATCAAGCTAAGTGGCGACAAAACTCTGTCGCGACAAACTTTCTTGGTCGCGACAGAAATTCTGAAAATACAAGAAACATTGTTGCAACAAGAACCAAAACAGAAATGCTATTGCTACATAAAAAACTGGTCACGACACCAATTTGAAGAAGCTGCACAGAAACTTTATCGTGACAAAAAAATTATCGATGTCGCGACATAACTATTCAAGGAACCACACACAAGATTGTTGCAACATATAACGGTTAGAACAACAAAATTGCAGACATTGCCAAGGAGCCAAATAAAGATTTGTCACTTATTGAGGAAACTCAATCAGCGATGCATCGACGCATATCGTTAACAAGGACTACACTTAAGATCAAACTTCTGTGTCGCGATGTAGAATGCAATATGGGCTAGAATTTTGGGATCCAATGTAGCTCGAATTTAGGGGCCCAAACTTCTAGGCTCTATAAATAGAAACAATTGAGGAAACTAAAGAAGAGGGGGAGAAAACCGTATAATCTCTGGGAGCCGATGACTCTTGTGATTATATTTTTCTTTTATTTTCTTTTATTTTATTTTCTTCAGATTAGACGGCTGAATTTTAATTTGTTTACTAGACCTGAAATAATGAATTGTTCAGAATTTTAGAAGTTAAATTAAATTGTTGAAATTCATCTTCGATTACTTTCTGAATCCAATGAAATCTAGACAAAAGCTGGAATTCATTTCTTTCAGTTGATTGCAGATACAGTGGAATTTTCTTAATTAGTATTTCAGTCTATTGTGATTCAGCTGAGAAACACAACTGGGCTAGAAAGATCTTATGTTAGTTATGGTCTTTTCTGCACAATTAGAAAGAAAATTCTTGGTTGAGAATCTTGAATTTATTTGAATGGTGATGTTCATGAAGTGAATTGTTCCCAATATTAGTAACTAATACCCATAAAAGGATTGTTATTGACTCGATTTCCGCGACGCCCTGAAATATACGGCATGGAGATTCTTGAGAGCATGGAGCAGTTACTTGGGGGTATGCTAGACTAATCTTGTAAAACTAATGAGCTCTGAAAGATTACTTAGATACATCCTCAATTTACTCATGGTTTGAGAATTAGTTGAGTGATCTATCAATTTAATCAATTAGAGATCTCTTCTTGGTATAGAGAAATGATCTTGATCCTGTGTTAGCTTAGATCTAATCAAGGAAAGAAAGAACTCTTTAAGATCTCAAGGATGAGACATCATTTATCTTGTAGAAATCTGGCAATGGCCCTGTCTTGGGAAGCAAGAAATCTACAGTCATAAGAAATAGGTATGAAGTATTGTAAAAGAAAAATACCCAGATCTTATAAAGAATTTCTAATTACAAGTAATTTATTAGAAACATTTTTCAGAAATGAACATGATTCTCTAATCAGTGAAAAGTATGGTTAAAGGAGAAATCCAAACTATACTACCTTACCTCTTTGACAATTTCATTGTAATACCCGTAAATTTGGCGCAATTTAAATTTTTATTTATTAAGTTTTAATTTCGGATTTATCTATCGAATTTTATTTAATCATGTATATTTAATTTTTCTTAAGAAATTATTTTGGGTCATAATAATTATTTTGGCCATTTAAATTATTTACATACTTGTTTTAATATTTATTTTGATTTATCAAAAGGTTAATTTAAAGTTATTATTTATTTAAATACTAATTTTGCCTTAATTAAGTAGATGAAGGGCTAAATTGGAAGTGAAAATATGAAGGGGGAAACCCACTCAACCAAACCCTTTCTCCTCTCTCCTTCCACGCCGCCACCCCCGCGCCGATTGCTCAAATTCTTCCCGCCAATCGATCGGGCCGTCCGACACCGGAAAAGGCAACCCCCCATCACCGGCCACCTTGTCATAAAGTTTTGCTCACTGGCTACCTCGTCTCACACGCCGCAAGCCTCTCTCTCCTCGCCCTTGCCGCACCGACTATTCCGGCCATTTCCTGGGCCACCCCAAGCCGCCGTTATTCTCAAAGACTCGGCTCGGACACCCCACGACCTTCGACCATCCTTGATTCATCTGAACCGCCCCATCTCGCCTCTGATAAGACCGAACCAAGCCGCCTTTCTAACCGCCCTTCCCGTTTCTCGCGTCGGCCACCTCCGCCCAAACCGACGCTAGATCTGAACTCCTCACCCCCAAAAACCTAAGGATCCACCCTTGATCGACACCAACGAGCCCTTTACCCAAGTGAACTGAGCGGTGGATCTCTAGCCTAAACCCTGGATTTGGGCATTCCTACCATTCGCCCATTCCCGGCGGGGATCCCGGGTTAAACAGACGCACATTTGAACTCCTCGAAACAAGGCCTTCGCGGTGTGCCTCGAATCCACTTCGACGACTCTCACCCTTCCGGCCACTGCCGGCTGGCGCGAACTCCTGGAAGCGTGCCCGGGGATAACGTCCGTCCCGCTCCGTGGTTCCGACGGCACCGGTTTCCAACGAAACTCTAGAAAGATTCTATAGCCTAAATCTTGTAGAAACCCCAATTGTATAATTGTTCGATATTCGTATTTTAATTGTTCGTAAATGTTATTTTTAGTATTGAAAATGCTCTGGTTATTGTTTAATCGCTTCATGTTCGTATTTTGAGAAGATGTAACTTAAATATATATACGCCGGGTTCGATGTCAGGTTTAATCAGATCCTCGTATAATTCGAACAACGTTGATTTTTTTTGATTAAACGTATTTTTATTTATATCTCGAGTTATTAATGTATGAATATAATTATTTATCCGAAGCTATAAATTGTATCAATTGTGTTATCGTGATTTGTCGCCTTTGTAGTTGGATCGGTCGAAATGCGGATTTATCTCGTAGTTGTATTCCTACGACATCGATAAATTGTGTGGATATTAGAAGTGTATTTTTATCAAAATTCGACCCGCTTACGTGAGTTAAGTCCAAGTAGGGAGGTTCAATTTCGTAGGAACATAAGTACGCTTTTACGACTAGCTAGTCCGTGAGTTGCCCGGTCTTAGTCTAGAGTATTTAAATCTTAATCTTATTATTAATTATCTTTTCCATTCTAGATTGTCCGATCAGCCACCCAGACAAACGAGGCGCAGGAGCGATTCTGAGATCTGATATATTCTGTGAGTTGATATCATATAGCTTATAACACATCAAGTCTCGCATGTATGTGCAGCGCATTCATGGCATCGACCGTATTCTCACACCGGCATACGATATCATTATTACTATTATTAATATTATATCTCGCATGAGATCACCGTGGATGTGATGGATGTGGGGCGTGTACCGGGATGATATTGCTTTGGTATCAGATCGTAATGTTTGTAATGGAACGATAGTGACATACCACCCGATGGGTTACATCAGGACCACGTGCGCACCGGTAATAATCAGACTATGATACAGATTTATGTTTATGTATATGAGTTCCCTGTCGAAGCTTTCTCTGTGGATGCCGAGGTAAGGTCCCCTGTCGAGCTGCTACTCTGTGGGCGCCGCTTATGGATTATGATATATTAGATGCCTGAGTTAAGGACCCCGGTCGAGCATTTCCCGTGGCGCCGCTATAGGTTACTGGATTAAGTGTTGACTGAGCAAGGGACCGGTCGAGCATTCTCTCTGGGCGCCGCCCATTGATTGAGAGAGAGCCGTAAGGCGTATAGCATGGGAGTATAAATCCTCGCTTAGTGTTCTCGATTGATGATGTTCAGGTTATGACATGAACTATGCTAGTGCGTATACATAATTATGTGAATTTCTTTATTAATATGATTTCATTAACATGTTATATTATGAATTACTATAGTATGTATAACATTTGGTCAGAAGTCAGGGTATAAATTATATGATACACTCACTCTGACCGACGGGGCCTCACTTATTTTCAGTCCCTGCTGGGCCCTCCTTCTCTGCATTCTGATAACCCGTCGAATTCTTTTCCTTCACTATGCTACATGTGTACTATTATGATACTATTAATCTTTGTCTATTTAATCTGTGTGTCACCGCAAAGACTTTGGAATATTAGTATGTTTCAGAATTTATAATTCGTTTCATTTCGTATGATGATTTTGTAATGGATCGAGACTTTATCTCTCCCTATTTATGTTTGGCATCCGAGCATATTATATATATGTATGTTGATATATAGTCGATGATCGCATGATAGTTTCCAGCATGAATATTTCACACAGGCTTGCTACTTGCTCTCGGCAGGGCCTTACGCCTCCTTAGTCTTATGTTTCATTACTCGCCCCAAAGCGGTCGTGACAAAGTTGGTATCGTAGCTATAGGTTCATTTCCTATGGCCTAAGTCTAAGTTTCCCAAGACGCGAACAGGATTGAGTTCAGTTCCTTGTCCTGTCACCATTGCATCTTAGTTTCGCTTCGTCCGTTAGACGTCTCGTTGTTATCCGATAGCCTCAGGTTTACTCTTCGCATGAGACTCGAGATCAGGTTAACGCAGCTAAGAGCCGTCATGCGTGAACACGGCAAAGAAACGGGACCGCACGTTTCTATAGATGGGAGCCCAGAGGCCTAAGATGAGGTATCCTTCACCCGATCCACCCAGCTTCGGGAGAGGGCGAAGGCACTGGTAAGTGCCAGCCTAGACAAAATCGGCCGGCGAGCCGCTGTGCCGAGGGAGCAACAGTTAATACGCCCCAGTACGCCAGTACGCTATATGCCTGTCGCCAGCTCACTATGGAGGCATTTTTGGCGGTATGATCAAAAGTGCATACCAAAGAACTTACGGAGATCGCGCAGTCGCTAGTAGTTCTCAAATGTAGCGGACTAAGACTAATCTCGACTACATTCCGTCGCACATCGCCACTGAGGTTGTATTTGATGGGGTATCCGTGACCCAATGGATTTTCGACGGCGGAGAAGAGACACGATCCGGAGCATCCGATAGATCTGACTATCGACGGTAGTGCCTTCCCCGCAATGAGCATTGCAGCGGGTACAAGGATTACATCGCCGCTTTCAGGTATGACAATGTGGGCTCCGGGCCTCAGGCGAGATTTGAAGACAACACATTTCTTTGCCATGAGGCAAGAGTATCGAGACGCTTGAGCAACCAAGAGAGATGATATAAATCAGAAAGGAGCAACTGGTGTGTTCATGTATCTTAGCAAAATTTGTTCGAGTTAGTTGCAAATGAGGCCGCAAGACGAGTAAGTACATCACCGGCTTCGACCACATTTCATCCTGGCATGGCCGAGGAAGTGTAGCTTCGAGGTCACCGATTTAGCGAGACGTATGGAGACTCCGACCTTCTCGCCTCTGGCGGTATCTTAGTGGATGGTGCTAAGAAGAAGACCCGCACGCAGGAGCAAACTATACACCGCCTAAGGCCGCAAAGATTACGGTGGTACGTGGTACTTCTGGGCAGGCGTGCAAAGGACAGAGCAGCTTTAGACCAAGGTCACAAGAAGGTAAGTGCATCGCAAACTGCATGGGTTACAGAGGCTCCTGATCGAGTGGGCTTTCCAGCTCCTGCGAGGGCCATAGTCCAAGGGGACGCAGTCTCAGCCTCCTGGGCACACAGGGTCACAGTTCCTCACACCGCATGTGCCCACAAAGGTGGGCGGATTAATCATCCCACATGGCGACTAGTGGAGCCTTGTTTCAGTGTGGAGAATCACCATACGGCCAACCATGTCCTAGATCTTCCTCCAAACTAACAAACTTTTCCTCGTGGTTCACACAGGTCAGCTCGCCAGCCTCACTGGACGCCTAGTCTTCCCAGCTGCAAGAAGATAAGCACGCCAGGCCGTGGATATGGAGGCAGCCCGGAGGCATGAAGTGGTAGGCTGTGGTCGTTTCTCGAGCTCCTACCGCTCCTGACGTGGTCAAAGCCGCAGTTTTTACACTCATTTCCCTCAGACGCCTGTGGCAAATGCCGTTGTATCAGGTACCATTCCCACCTGTTATAGCCGAGGCTAGTGTTATATTAGATCCGGTGCCACACACCCTTTGCGGTCTCCTAGCTTCAGATTGAGGCTCGTGTTCGCCAAACCCATTCTAAGACCCCGTTATTATCACGACCCCTTCAATGATGCCTTAGGAGGCGTATATTTCATCACTGTCCAATTTCGTAGTAGGCAGAGACCCAGCGCGGGTCTTATTTTCATTGAATGTGATGGATTTCTGAGAGTTATTTCAGGTATGGATTGCTGGCTGTGACTACTATCCCGGATTGCCGAAACAAGGATTTTCCCGATTCCGTGGGATTCGTGAGTTCGGTTTCAGGTGAATGTAGATACTAATCCCTTCTAATTTAATTTCAAATGCATTACAATTTAAAGTGATGTTACGCCTGGGTGCTGTATTATCCGGCTCTGTGAGGGACACCGCAAAGGATGTGAGGTAAGGCTTGATAATGTCCCTATTGTTTCTCAGGAATCTCCCGATGTTTTCTGCAGGAGTCACAGGTTTCCACCCGAGCCAAAGAGATAGAATTTGCATTGATGTTGCACGGCACAACTCCTATCTCCTCGCACCTTATAGGATGGCACCGCGATTGAAGGAGTCAAGGGAGCAAGCATAAGATTTGTTAGACAAAGGTTTTGTCAGGCCTAGTACTTCTCCCTGGGGTGCTCCTGTGCTATTTGTAAAGAAGAAAGATGGTTCCCTACGGCTATGTATAGATTACTGCATACCGAACAAGGTGACCATTCGCACAAATATCCGCCTCCCGAATAGATGACCCTGTTTGATCGCCTTCGTGGTGCATCATGTTTTTCTAAGATTGATCTACGGTCGATATCATCGTTCGAGAATAAGACATGAGGATGTTCAAGACGCATTCGTGACGAGGTACTTTCATTGCGAGTTCCCTAGTGATGCCTGACTCACCAATGCGCCAGAATTTATCGATTTGATGAATGTGGTGTTCAAACCCTTCCTCGGATCGCTTTCAAGGGACAGAGTTCATTGATGATATCTTAGTATATTCTGAGTAAGGAGGAGCATGTAGAGCATTTAAGGATAGTATTGCAGACTTCGAGGGAGACATTATATGCCAAATTTCAAGTGTGAATTTTGTCGATACAGCTGGGACATGTAGTATCGAGGGAAGGTATTCAAGTGGGATCCCAAGAAGATAGGAGGCGATGGATCGCAGACCAACCACTGACCGAGGTCTGGCTTCGGTTTAATTTATTACCAGCCGCTGCGCGTGATTTTTCGAGGATCGCCGCACTCGGGCACCTAACCTGCAAGAACAGAGGTTTCCCAGTGATTGCAGTGTCAGGAGGCGTAGTTTTCGAAGCCGAAGGATTGTTTGACCCTCTCGCTTCCCGTGCTGGCATTACCTTCCGTACGTGAGGTTATACAAGGTATCAGGACGCTCCGTGAGCCTGGATTGCGTGTAATGATGCAAAGACTAAGAAGGTGATTGCTTATGCTTCTAGCACAAGAGGCACGAGCGCACTACTCCCACTCATGACTTGAGATGAAGCGCTGTGATCTTTGCATTGAAGATCCGAGACATTACTCCGTATGGTGAGACATGTGATTTTCACTGATCACAAGAGTTTAAAATATATTTTTCAACAGGAGCTAAATTCAGACAAGAGAAAGATGGTCGGAGTTGCTTAAGGACCATGATTGCACGATTCATCACTCCAGCAAGGCTAATGTGGTGGCGCATGCTTTGAGTAGGAAATCACTGCGCCCTCGCCCACATTAGGTGCAAGAAGCCGACAATTGACTAAGGAGTTGTATGAATCAGATGGATCGTGGTTTACAGCCTAGAGGCGTTGGAGTCCGAGCACTTTTAGCCCATTCTGTAGTCAAATCGCCCGATGGACAGAATTAAGACAGCTCAATGCAGAGACCCACAGTTGATGAAGATTATGGATGAGGTTCAGCAGGGTCAGGCACATGATTTTGTGATTGGGGATGATGGTGGCTGTCGAGACTGGGTACTAGGTCAGAAGGCCCTCGATGTCACGGACTTAAAAGAGATTACGGAAGAGGGCTCATCATACAGCCTTACACAAGATTCATCCCGGTTCACCCAAGATGTATCATGATCTTAAGGGTAACTATTGGTGGAGGGTATGAAGAAGGATGTACGGTTTGTATCCAAGTGCTCGACTTGCCGCCAGTCAAACTCAGCACGTAAGGCCGCCCGTCAAGGCAGCCCACTCCCATTCCCGAGCCGGAGTCAGAGAATATTACCATGGACTTTGTGACCCGGTTACCTCGAACTTCTAAGTAGGTATGATTCCATTTGGGTGATAGTCGACTCGAATGACTAAGCTCGCACACTTCTAATTGAAGAACAAACCTTTCCGTACTCGTGCATGCTAGGTGTATATCGAGAGATCATAGGTCTTCATGGATTCCGCCTGGACAGGTCCTACGTAGGGCCCCGCTTCTAGCTTGGGCGTGAAGTCAGGAGGAGCTTGGCACTGGACGACTTTGCAGTACGCCTTTCACCCTGACGATGATTACCCGAGAGGACTATTCAGACGCCGGGAGGACATGTTATGACGTGGCGTGATGGATTCGAGGTCACCCGATCGCATTTACCTCGTGGGTGGAGTTCACAAGACAACAACGCTTATCATGCTAGTGATCTGTGATGGCGCCTTACGAGGCATTGTATGGCGTGAAGTGTGAAGATCGCGCCTTGTCGGGATGAAGTTGGTGAAAGGAAGTTAGCAGTGTCCCGACCGGGGTCCAAATCACTTCCGAAAAGATTCCTATCATTCAGATCTAATGAGACTGCCAAAGCAGATGTAAGAGCCATATGCTGCACCCAAGAAAACATGTGGAGTTCGTGTAGGTGAGTATGTATTTCTCGGCTGGGTTTCCATGCGAGGCGTGATGAGATTTGGTAAGAAGGGAAGTTAGCACCGCCACGGACCATTCGAGATTGTAGATAGAGTCGGGATGTAGCTCACCGACTGGATTTGCCACCTAATTTCGCCAATGTTCATCCGGTCTTTCATATATCTATGCTGAGGAAATATGTGTCCGATCCTTCACATGTGCTACAGGCCCAAGAAGTAGAGGTCAGTGAGGATTTATCGTATGAGGAGCGACCTGTAGTTGGCTATGGATACCAGTTCGCTAACTCCGATCGAAATACTCGATGGTCATATCCTAAGTATGGTAATCATTCGATCAAGAGTGTACTGGGAATCCGAACAAGAGATGCGACGCCATACCCATACTGTTTCAAGGATAAGGTATATTTCTTATTCCTAAATCGAGGATCTAATTTTTTTAAGGGGAGAGAAATGTAATACCCGTAAATTTGCTTACTTAAATTTTTATTATTAAGTTTTAACTTCGACTTTATCTATCTAATTTTATTTAATCATGTATATTTAATTTTTCTATGAAATTATTTGGGTCATAATAATTATTTTTGGCCATTTAAATTATTTACATACTTGTTTTAATATTTATTTTGATTTATCAAAAGGTTAATTTAAAGTTATTATTTATTTAAATACTAATTTTGCCTTAATTAAGTAGAGGAAGGGCTAAATTGGAAGTGAAAAATATGAAGGGGGAAAACTACCAACCAAACCCTTCTCCCTCTCTCTCTCCTCTCCACGCGCCACCCCCTCGCAATGCCGTCACGCTTCCGCCACCGATCAGCCGTCCACAAACGAAAGGTAACCCCATCACCGGCCACCTCATGCTGCCTTCGCCGGCTACTGCTCGCGACCACGCCGCAAGCTCTCTCCTCGCCCCTTGCCGCCACCGACCGCTCGCCATTTCCGCCACCCCAAGCTCTGCTAGCTCTCAAAAGACTCGCTCGACACCGGCCACCTTCGACCATCCTCGATTCATCTGAACCGCCCTCATTCACGGATAATCAACCGCCGCCTTTCTCTCTAACCGCCTTCTTCCCGTTACGCTCTGGCCACCTCCGCCAACCCATGCTAGATCTGAACTCCTCACCCTCTAAAACCTAAGGATCCACCTCGATCACACCAACGAGCCCTTTTACCTGGGTGAACGGGAGTGTGGGATCTCTAGCCTAAAACCTCTGGATTAAGCTTCGCCATTCGCCATTCCTGATCCTTGGAAGAAACAGATTGCACATTTGAACTCCTGGAAACAAGGCCTTCGCGGGTGTGCCTTCGAATCCAATTTTCGACGACTCACCCTTCGGCCACCGTTTACATGGCGTAACCTCGGGAAGCGTGCCCGGACGTAACGTCCGTCCTCGCTCCGTGGTTCCGACGGCAAATTCCAAGCTCTAAATCGAAACTCTAAGAAAGATTCTATACCTTAAAAACGTGTAGAAACCCCAATTGTATAATTGTTCGATATTATATTTTAATTGTTCGTAAATGTTATTTTTTAGTATTGAAAATGCCTTTGTTTATTGTTTAATGCTCATGTTCGTATTTTTGAGAAGATGTAACTTAAATATATATACGCCGGCTCGATGTCAGGTTTAATCAGATCCCGATAATTAACCGCTGCTGATTTTTTTGATTAAACGTATTTTATTTATATTCGAGTTATTAATGTATGAATATAATTATTTATCCGAAGTTATAAATTGTATCAATTGGGTTATCGTGATTTGTTGGCCTTTGTGTTGGATTGGGTCGAGCCGTGGATTTATCTGTAGTTGTGGCCCATCGACATCGGGATAAATCGCTGGATATTAGAAGTGTATTTTTATCGTTCGACCCGTTTTACGTGGAGTTAAGTCCGCTTATGGGAGGTTCACGACTTTCTAATATAAGTAGCGCTTTATGACGTGTTTAGTCTGTGAGTCAGCCTGGTCGAATCTAGAGTATATTTAAATCTTAATCTTATTATTAATTATGTCTTCTTTTTCCATTCTAGATTTGTCCACGTACCCGCCAGACAGCCTGAGGCGCAGGAGCGATTCTGAGATCTGATATATTCTGTGAGTTGATATCATATAGCTTATAACACATCGTCTGCATGTATAGCACAGTATTCATGGCATCAGACTGTATTTTGTCACCTCGGTACACGATATCATTATTACTATTATTAATATTATATCTGCATATGAGATTGTCGTGATGACGGATGCGCGTGTACCGGGATGTGATATTGCTTCAGATCAGACCGTGAATGTTTGTAATGGGGAACGACAGCAGACATACCACCCGATGGGTTACATCGACTGCAGGCGCACCGTAATAATCGACTATGATACGTATTTATATTTATGTATATGAGTTCCCAATGAGCTGCTACTTCTGGCGCCTGGCCATGGTTATGATATATTAGACGGAGTTAAGTGACCCCGGGTCGAGCATTTCTCTCGGCGCCCCTAGCCATGTTATCGATTGCTGTTGACTAGAGTTAGACCCCGGTCGAGCATTCTCTGGGCGCCGCCTACTGATCGAGAGAGAGCCGTAGCGCGCATAGTACGGGAGTATAGGTCCCGCTGGGCACTCGGACATGTGATAAGCCTCAGGTTATGACATGAACTATGCTAGTGCGTATACATAATTATGTGAATTTCTTTATTAATATGATTTTCATTAACATGTTATATTATGAATTACTATATGTATAACATTTTGTTAGTTGTGGTATAAATTATTATATGATATTAACTTCCACTCGACCGATAAATTTCAATTTATTTTTTCAGTCCTCACAGCCCTCCTCCTTCTCCAGATTCTGATAACCCGTCGAATTCTTTTCCTTCACCTAAGGTTACATGTACTATTATGATACTATTAATCGTGTCTATTTAATCTAGGTGTCATCAAGAAGATTTTTGGAATATTAGGGGTATGTTTTGTAATTCGATAATTTGCTCATTTTCAGGTATGATGATCTGCAATGTGGATCGAGACTTTATCTCTCCCTATTGATGTTTGGCATCTGAGCATATTATATATATGTATGTTGATATATAGTCAGATGATCGCATGATAGTCGGCATGAATATTTCAATAAGGCTTGCTACGGGTTTCGGTGGCCTTATGCCTTCCCATTCCCTAGTGCCGGTCACGGCCCCCAGGTGGGTCGTGACCAATTTATGATAGAATCGAAATAGATTATGATGTAGGAATTGATAATTTCACAAATAGTTGAAATCCTGTCCACTTCCAAGAATAATCCGATTCAAATTCAAATATGTTTAGGATTTAAAATTTTTCTCCTTTAGTATAGATTTAGAAATTCAGATAATAGAATTCTTAGCGTGGTTATGAAAATTTCTATGAAATGGAAGTTCAAATAGTGTGGAATCCTGAAAGAAGCTGGGTACTTGAATTTTAAATTCTTTCACCCAGGGGAACGATATCCGGACTTATAGGTCCACTTTTATTACTTTGTGACTGCGGCACTCAAGCAAAGATTAAGACCAAACTAAATCTTTAATGGTTCATTGACAAATCCATTTATCTTATGAGCATACAAGTTATTTTTGTCCAACAAGTTTCGGTGCCTTTACCGGGATTAAAGATATATCATGTGGTAATGGCGTCATAAATTTGTACATATATCATTTGGTCTTAACAGCTATCCGTTTAGGCTTTAGCGCCTCCAACAACGAATCAGAATTTGAGGCCATCCTAGTTGGAATTGAACTTGCAGCCATTGTGTCAGCCGAGAGGCTTCTGATTCGAAGTGATTCGCAGTTGGTCGTGGGGTAAGTAAACGAAGCATTTAAGTCGCGTTTACTTGCCCCACAACCCCCGAATGGCAAAATATGTATCCCCGTTAAGCAACTTCAAGTGTGCTTTCGGCCTTGAAGCTCGAACACACACTGTGGATCGGTAGGTGAGAAAGCGGACGCCTTGGCCGCCTCTCTTTCAATAACATAAATAGTATTCCTGCCCATCTATTATCATCCGGATTTGTCAGTTATCACTACCCGGGTAAGCCAGTTGGACGAGGTCTCCCCTTCCTAGATGAAACCCCATGGGCCAGCAAGATAAGGACACGGAACTCCTGACGACAGAACAAAGCTCACAAGATCCAAATCCAAATGCCCAAAGTTCCTGGGTTAACGAGCAATGCTTAAATGGGCCCCTGATCGGCTGTACTTAAAGTGCTTAACCACCGAACAGGGACAATATGTATCGGGTCGACCGCATGAAGGGATATGTAATCATCCGCGGTAGAACATCGGGCACACGTGAGCCCATAATTGTGGTATTATCGACCAACCATGAGATCCTGACGCCGAATTACAAAAATAAAAAGTGTGATCGATGCCGCCACTAGCCCCTTGTCTCGAGATCACCCGGTCAGATTTAATTTCCATCACAGCCCTCGGGTCTCGCGCCTTAACGGGGAATTGACATAGCTGGGTCGCCCCATCGCCGGCTTAGAAAAAAATTACAGAGCACTGATTATTTTCAAAGAAGTGGATAGAGGCCGAGGCTTTCGCATCAATCAAAGATAAGGATGTCACCTAGTTCATCTGGAAGAATATCGTCTACCGGTTTGGTATACCCCAATCAATTGTATCAGACAACATGCCTCAATTTGATAGCCAAGCATGCTGTGAACTTCTCGATGTGAAATTGAAAATAAAGAATCTATACCACCCCGCGTGGTATCTCGCAGCAACGGCCAAGCGTAGCTTAACAAAACTCGTTGACCACCTTAAAGAAACGATTAGACTCGCCTGAAGGCAATGGGTGGATGAACTCTCGTGGTGCTTGGGCCCATAGAATCGATAGCTACCGCCAACCCAGATATCTCCCTTCTCGCACTCACTTAGCGGGATGGAGGCTATGGGCCCCAACAGAAATCGGCATGCCCACGCTTCGAACTGATTTACCCGAGCAGTTGAATGTTGAAACTGTGATCAAAGATCTAGACATGGTGTTTAACTCGCGCAAACCAATGCACACAGGCCGATAGCATCATACCACGTTGTGTCAGCAAAACCCATACAACTGACCTGGGTGAAACCCCAACGTTTCTGCCGAGTGGACCACCCTAAGAAACTTTTTCGAGAACACAGGCGACTCATCAGTTGGAAAGTTCCAACCAAACTGGGAGGGACCGTATATTGTAACACTGGGGCCTGAACTGTGGGTCATATGCATTAGACAACCAGATCGGGACACCCGTACTCCCAGAATGTCGATGTTACACCTCAAAAGTACTATCAATAAAGAATAATTCAATTTCTAACTTTGTTCCAGTCTCAATTTTTCATAACAAAGCCCGAGTAAAGTTGGTGTCCTACCGGCCTAGTATGGTTGATGCCCAACTAGCTCATTATCAAGTCCGGGTAAGGTTGATGTCCTACCGGCCCAGTATGGTTGACGCCCAGCTGGTTCATGATAAAGTCCAGGTAAGGTTGATGTCTTACTGGCCCAGTATGATTGATGCCTAGTTGGTTCATAACAAAGTCTGGGTAAGGTTGATGTCTTACTGGGCCCAGTGATGGCTGATGCCCAGTTGGTTCATAATAAAGTTTGGGTAAGGTTGATGTCCTATCGGCCTAGTATGGTTGATGCCCAGCTGGCTCATTACCAAGTCCGGGTAAGGTTGATGTCCTACCGGCCCAATATGGTTGATGCCCAGCTGGTTCATTACCAAGTCCGAGTAAGGTTGATGTCCTACCGGCCCAGTATGGTTGATGCCTAGATGGTTCATTACCAAGTTCGGGTAAGGTTGATGTCCTATCGGCCCAGTATGGTTGATGCCCAGCTGGTTCATCCCAAAGTTCGAGTAAGGTTAATGCCTTACCGTCCTAGTATGGTTGATGCCTAGCTGGTACATAACAAAACCCGGGTAAGGAAGCAGTAGAAGAAGGGTCAATGAACCTCTGCTAAACCTGGAAGTTCATCCCGGAAATACAGTCCTATTCAAGGTACATTATCAATAAAGCAAATTAACTTAGTTATGTGATTTAATAGAAGTAAAGCACCCACATCAGATTAGTAAACAACACATGCTTTATTATCGTGAACACCACATGCTTCATTATTGATAACACATGCTTCATTATTGAACTTGGTTTCAAAACAAAAAAAATCGGGGCGACAAAACATGGGTGAAGGAACAAAGCTCGATGAGCAATCAAAAAATGCAACCCAAAAGCACCATGTTCCTCATTCTCCCCTGGTTACTCTAAGCGGAGAAAGCATGCTCTTTACCTGACCCAACCTTAGCGGCAGAGAGATGCTCACCCACCTTGTTATTATTCGTCTCAAGAACTGTAGCAGGGGCCTCCCTCTCAGGCACATTCGTCACTTCACCAGGATGAACATCGAAGGATGTAGCTTCGGCAGGGACAACACCTGGGGGGCATCAAGGATTAATAAAGAACTCTGAAGATAATGGCTTGGACGTGTCCGACATCCCGTCTGGAACCTCAGGTTGGCTTCCATAAATATTATGTGCGAAAGCACAGTAGCCATACCCATAGTTAAAGATCACGTCAAAACCTTCCTCATAAGCCTCCCATAGGGCCTCGTTCTCTTTAAGGGCCTCTGCCCGGATAGCAGACATTTCAGCATTCTAAGTCCCGAGTTCTAAAAGCAGAGAGACTCGTTCGTCGGCCAGACGACTAACCTTGTCATTCCATTTCCGCCTAGCCTCCTCTACAACAGCCAAGGCATTTTGTACCCTAGCCAACTCAGACTCCACCTTCGCCGTGACACTCCCTACCGTATCGACATCCATGCGAGCCATTGAGGCATCATGGCAAGTAGAATCTCTCTCTTCCTTAGCTCGGGCCATCCTTTCAACGCTTCCTCTGGCCTCATTCTCCCAATGCCGGGAGCTTGAATCCGCTTCAGTTAAGGAAGCGCTTTAGCGCCCATGGCCGAAAAACGACCGGGACACGAGCCGCAACCTCTCCACATCCCCAGCCGAGTCCGAAACTCTGGTATCGTAGGTCATGTCTGGACAGCCGTAATGCTCGAAAAGAATGCATTAGAATAAAGCTATAACTCAGTAATGATACTAGAATAAGGTATGCTAGCTTATGAACGTACCAGCTCGACTGACAAAGTTGCTAAGCAGACAAGATGCTATTACCCGACCACCTACTTGAGATCTCTCTCCTTTCAAGCGTAGGGTAGGATCAAACGACATATTTTCACCCTTCCCCTCGAATCTCGTACATCACTAGCATCCGAAGCATCACGGTATAGTCAAGCCTAAATCTGGCCGTCGTGATTCTCTCGTCGAATGTACTTCTAGAGATTGATAATCTCCTAGGCACCTTTGGGCCTAGGAGTTGATACTTCCTCCATAGGGGGAGTCGGGCCCTGTGGAGGAATATAAGAATACAGCAGCAGCAGGTCAGGAAGCAACGACCTATTACGCTCGGACCAGGAAGACATAGCCTTGTCTAGCAGACTAGAAATCCGCTTCAAAGGAATACCTTCTCAAATCTCCTCATGAGTTCGAGGGACCTCTTCTAAATCTGCCGTGGGCGCGGTCTCAGAAGTTGATTGGCCATGAAAGCCCATCTCAAGAGAGTCCACAACAACTATTGCCTGCCCATCCGAACCCTCACCGGTTGGGTGATGATCAACCTCACAAACCACCTCGGGGGTAGCATCTGTCTCCCGCTTGCAACTGGCACCCCGTTTGCGCTTCTGTGCCCTGAAGTTATGAACGAGATCAACCATCTAGTCCTCTTCGCTAGCAGGGGGGAGGCTAGATCTAGGGGCAACCCAAGGGACAAAATCTTCCACCCCCGCTCCAAGAGCTCTTTGTCATTTAGGCGTCTGCCTTCCCTTCTTCGACGCTTGGGGGGCAAGACGAGAATCCTTTTTCGTAAAAGGAAAACCCTTGTGACTCCGCCACTCAACCTTCTTAGATGTCAGGGGTAGGGCCGAATCCTTCTAAATAAAAAGTGTCGCTTAGTTCAAGACTCGATCACCAGCCCCGACTAACGAGATGTCAGCTGGGATTTAGAAGGTCGGAAATAATGTAATGCTCGCCCTCCTCTATTTTTAAAGGAAGAGGGCGTGGAATAATTGGAAGAACATAAGGAGAAGGATTGCGACTCAACTCACGAAGATTCTTCACAGGTAAGAGAATCTAGTGATGCCGTTCCCGCTTGGAAATCTCTAGCAACTTCTAAATGTTCTCAAGCCGCCTTGCCAAATTTAGTTTACTCAATCTACCTCTCTGGCTTTTCCCTGCAAGAAAAAGTATTTATTATGAAAATATGTAGGATGGACATACAACGACATATAAAAATGACATACAAATCCCACAACTTAAACACACCTGGGAATCCCATTGTTCGGTTCAAAGTAAATGGGAGGTCAGGAGAGCCCAGGGTCTCATACCATGGTCCTCTAACCACGATCACCCATTTTCGCCTGCCTTGCAGCGGTAATCGTGGAGCCCCCAGAATAAACCCGCAGCCGTGGGCCTGGGCCGACATCGAGCCCCGCCACCGTGCCATCCTTAATGTGTAAACAAAGTATACCTCTACCAACAAAATATCCAGTTGGTACAAGATCCAAATGACATTCGGATGGACAAGAGAAGGCGGCGCTCCGGAGAAGTGTAGAAATTACTTGATTAGAGACGAAACGGGGAAGCGAAGCCCGACTTTGAGCTGTTCCCGAGTAAAATATACGACACCGTCTCCTTCACTGATAATGGACTCAGTCGGACCGTCCGACAATTCAATATCGATATCGTCAGGATTTTGGCAGTAAGACCATAACTCCTCCATAGACAGAGAAGAAATGATGCTGCTTGCAAAAGGAGTATCCCGACCAAGCCCTCTCTTGCGCCCGGCTTGACTGGTGGAAGTCTCTTCGAATTTCTCGCCATACTATGCGCACAACAACAAAAGCCGGACATAGAGGAAAGGGAGCCGGCCTATGCCAGAATACCAAAAATGGTAAAAGGGCGAGAATGCACATGAACCCACCAGGCCAGGGAAAACCCCCCTAGTTTTAGCATACCCAGAAAACACCCTCCTACATTTCCGTCGTCGGACACATGCCGGCAATTGGAATCTAACGTACCCGGGACAAAAAAGGGCTTACCTGGAAGGTAGGAAAAAACAAACGCCTAAAAAGACTATTTTCAAAACACGCAACCCTGCGGCAAAGTCTCCGTAGAAGCTCTTGAATGGATGGGAAACAAGAAAATGGTGTAAACACGATAAGAGCAGGTGAAATCCAATTATTATTCCCTAAGAATAAGGCGTCTAGCCCCTATGGATGCATTAAATGCGCCATTGACTCATCCTCATTCCAAACGATTCGAATCCTGACGACGCTTCACTTACTAGGGCATAGTGAACGAGTGTGGGCCAGGTTCATGGGCCCCCATGCTAGTGCCCTTATACCCCTCCTAATGGACGGGCTTAGGCCGAACAACCTAGCTGGGTCCATTCAAGAACCATTAGGGCCAACCCATCCTTGAATTCATCAACGTCAAACGCCATAACCCTTTTTCCAAGGCATGCTAGAACTCATCAAACGTCGTAACACTTGAGGTTAGTTTACGTTGATGACCGGTTAGCCGACCACAACAAAAATAAGGCGATACAAAACAAAAAAATTTCCAGTAACACAATTTCATTAAGTACACCAAATGGCGTTCACAATTACATAATCCGTCCGGGCTGAAAACTGAGCCTAAGACAAGTACATAACCCATTCGGGCTGAAAACCGAGCCAAAGACAATTACATAACCACTTCGAGCTGAAAACTGAGCCTAAGAAAGGAGAAAAAGTCAAAGAAAAAGAAGAGGAAGTGGAAGAAAAAGAAGAGGAATAAGAAGGCTAAGCAAGAAGAAAAAGCCGCTGCTGTAGAGGTTAAGAAAGAGGAAAAAACCGCAGTCACCTCTGGCAGTATGATTTCAATAGTGCCAAAGCAGAGGGGCATACAAGGGGGCTTATCGCTGAACATGGAGACATAAAGTTTCATCGATTTCAAGGAGGCGTTCTCCATCTGAGTAAGCGAACCACCCAAGGGGATATATAAGGCTTGAAAATACCCCTCGAAAGGTAAATTAGCATGCTCTAGGACGTTCCTTTTAGTCACCGGCTGACCTCGGTCAACATCACATTCAGCCTAGGAGCAATTAGAAAAGCCTGGTACTAGCAACATTCGCCAGTGTCTAGCCATGCACATCCACTGAAAACTCAAAACTAGCAAGTGAGATAAAAATCTGTCACCCTGCAGCCTTTTATAAGGGTTACGAACCCATGGGAAACTCAAAAAGCCGTACTAAATGCGTTACTAAAAATAGAAGACTCCTCGAAAATGTGCATGTTGGAACACTCGCCATTGGATTCGGGCCCCGCTCCCAACGATAAACAGTCAAACACAGATTTTTCACCGGAAGATTAACCTCCCAAACTGGGTGCTGGGGGCATTATGGGTAAATTACGGCTTTTTGTTCAAGTATCCCCACTGAAGGCCTGGGATGGATCAAAGCCCATAAGAGGCCCACGTATTTTTGGGCCCAAGTATCCCCACAAGAACACCTGATTCACTCACGACCGAAGTTCGTCTTCAGGCAGCCATCCGATTACAAAGAAAGGCCTCCAAGGTTTATTGCTTAGGCACGCCTTCTTTTAGCTGGCTGACGTCTCTAAAAAGATGGCCACCAATGATTTCTTGGCTGATTCTTTGCAGCTCAAGAACATATCCTCCCACAAACCTCGTACGTAACCGCCCTGAAGATGATCAAACGATCCTTGAGGCGGAAAATTCGGACGACTTAGTTATCCATAAGGGAAAACGATTGATGCGCAAGTAAAGCGCCTGCCTCCCTTCCATTTCGGAAACCAATCACCCATTTTCCATAAAAAGTGGATCATCATCCTCTTTCATAAATAAGGAAGTAATGCTAATAGAAAGGTATACTACAAGAAATTATCGGATTAGCTATGGAAATTAGCTAGGGAAATAATCCCTAGCTAATTTGCGAGGGATTAGCGACGGAATAGCAAGAGATTTTTTATTCTGGAATTAATGACAATTTTGCTAATGGATTTGTGACCTGACAGAGATGGAAATTTGCGACGACAAAAGTCCCTAGCTCATTTGTCAAGTGATTTTACAAAAAGTAAAGATTGATGGCAAATTTAGCGGGAACAAACTTTAGAGACGAACTTTCCTACTAATTAGCTAGAGAACAAAATCCTTCGCTAAATCATGATCCGAAATATTTACAATTTTATATATGTATAAATAGAGATTTTCAAATTTAAATAGTTGGGTGAAAAATCGCCGCTAATATTGCCCTTAAATTGTTGTTTCACAAAATGTATGCATTTAGCTAGATTTTTCCTAGCTATTTAGCTGTGATAGCGTCTCACTGCTAAGTTTATACCTAAATATTTTTTTGTTTTGATTTATGTATTTAGTTAGATTAGTCTCACTAAAATAGCCAGTGGCAAAACTGGCCGCATTGTGCCCTTAAATTGTTATTTTCTACAAAATATATGCATTTAGCTATGATTTTCCCCAGCTATTTAGCTAGTGGATTGTTTCCGTCAAGTTAAGTCTATACCGAATTATTTTTTGTTTTTGTTTATATATTTGGCCAGTGGGAATGGTCCCTAGCTAAATAGATGTGGGACCAAATTGCCGCTATTTGGGTGCCCTTAAATTGTTATTATGCATGCATTTAGTTAGGGGTTTTTCCCTAGCTATTTAGCTAGGGATTATGTCCGTCGTTAAGTCTATACCGAAATATTTTTTTGTTTTGATTTATGTATTTAGCTAGGGATTAGTCCTTAGCTAAAATAGCTAGGGCAAAATTCGTCGCTACTGTCTGGGTGCCCTTAAATCGTTATTTTCACAAAATATACGCATGGGCAGTGATTTTCCTGCCATATTTAGCTGTAGATCGTTCGTGAAGTTAAGTCTATACCGAATTATTTTTTGTTTTGTTTTATATATTTAGCTAGGGACCAAATCCGTCGCTATTGGTGCCCTTCAATTGCTATTATGCATGCATTTAGCTAGGGATTATGTCCGTCGTTAAGTCTATACCGAATTATTTTTGTTTTGTTTTATATATTTAGCGACGGACACTATCCCTAGCTAAAATAGCTAGGGACCAATCCGTCGCTATTTATGCCCAATTGTATGCATTTAGCTAGGGATAGTGTCCGTCGTTAAGTCTATAGCTAATAATTTTTTGTTTTGTTTTATATATTTAGCTAGGGATTGGTCCCTAGCTAAAATAGCTAGGGAAAATATCCGTCGCTACTGGTGCCATTAAATTTGTATTTCACAAAATGTATGCATTTAGATAGGGATTTGTCCCTAGCTAAATAGCTAGGGATTTAATCCGTCGCTATTCTTACCCTCAAAATTCTTCTCATTTAGGAAATTATGTATTTAGTTAGGGATACGTCCCTAGCTATTTAGATAGGGATACTTCTGTCGTTAAGGCTTTTCCAAAATACTTATGTTTTACTCTTTGTATTTAGCTAGAGATTTTTTCATAGCTAAATAGCTAGGGAATAATCCGTCACTATAATTTACTCTTAATTTTTTTTTTTTTAAAATTTAATGATGGTAAGAAGGGATACTCCTAACTTATTTAGCTACAGTGGATGGTATCCGTCGCTAAGTATGCTTGAATTTTTTTGACTCTATATGTCTAGCAGGATTATCCTCAGCAATTTAGCTAGGATTGTGTCCGTTGTTAGGTTCTTAAACGTAAACGAAGCACGCTTCCTCTCTTTTATACTTAGAATGCTTACGCTTAATCTTTCTCTTCTCTCACTCTCGCCTCACCAAAAACAAAGAAACCATTCTCTTTCTCACCCGCCTTCATCTAATTAGGTTTTGTTCCCCTCTCTCACTGCTCGTCTCTTACCCGCTTCCACCACTGCACACCGCTCGTTTCGAACACATCGCAACGTCATTTCGAAGCACCAAACCAAACAAAACAACATCTCTCTCTCTCTCTCGGTTCTTTCTTTACCACTACCAGAACCCTCCATTTCTAACTCTTCTTGTTACCAGGTAAGATTCTCACTGCTCTTCTCCTTCAAAATACTACTATATTCTATCTCTCTCAATTTGATTTCCACCGCGGAGTTGGGTTTATAAAGCATTATCGGGTTTTTTTTTCTTTTTCATTTTCCCTCAATTTTTCTTCTTCTTCTTTTGTCTCTGTTCATATCTCTTATATGATTTCACTCTCCACCATGAGTGAATCAACACAATCGAGACATTGCCAAATTACTTACTTTGGGCTTATTGTTTCCTTTTCCATTTTTGAACACTACAATTTACGATTCGACAAGCAAATTTCTCGTTTCTCTCTCTCTCTCCTCACAGTGTTCTTTTTGCTTATTTTCATTTTAATTTCATGAGAAATGGTAATGAGTTTTGGCAAATTTTAAATCGGCAAAGTGAGCTAAATGGTGCTTTTTTACAGAAATAACTTTTATTTTGAAAACAAATTTTTTATTCAATGTGGGTGGTTCAATCTAACTCGCATCCGACAGGAAATACATTAACTTTAATATTGAGACTGAACTTTTTGCAGGAATCACAATAGGGTGTGGAATTTGTTCACCTACAAGTGAAGTCCAACATCCAGCCAATAGATTTGCTGCAGGTCATTTTCCTTATGTGAAGCCATTCACTTGTGAATCGAGAGAGGAGTTAGTGGCAGAGGCAGGTCATTTTCCAAGTTTTACTACTCATTTTGTTTTTCTTTTTTTGGCATTTTTAACTATGTGATTTTTTTTCTTTTTCGTTTCACGCTTGTATTCTCTTGTGTCCTTCAGATTGTTTCATATTTATTTCCGTGATTTAACCATTTTCTCACTTCTTTCGAAAACTCAGACTTCACCACCCCATCCCGGCCTTCTTCCACTCAATTGTCTTTTTACCATGCTTGTGTATTCTTTGGTGTTTCTTTCTTTCAAAAAGTTTCTTTTGCACTGCTGTTTTTTTGGCAGTTCTTTAGTTCATATGATGGTGTGTCCTTAGGCTGCTACTTCAATTAACTGTTTATTTATGCATATCTCTGGCCTTTACTCTCACTACAAGAAAAAGGGTGATTGTTGACATATATTATCTTGACTTATGGTAATATATGTTAATATTACCCATTTAAATGAATAATTATGACATATTCAAATTGTGTAGACCAATAATGACATATATAAAAAAATTTCATCACTTATATAATAGAACATTGATAGATAATTTGTTATAAGTCAATAAATAATAATATTTATTTAATACTTTAATTAAGCTCCTCATAATTTTAATCAAATTGATTCAATAATTTTTATTTATTTTTGAATTGAATTGATTCAATTTTTTATATCAATAATAAAGAAATTTATTTTGATAAACTATATTTTAATTACTAATTAATCAATACCAAAGAGTAAACAATTAATTTTTTTGAGCAAGAAAGCAAAAATTATTTTATCGATTGATTTTTATTTATATCTAACTATAAAAATAATTTAATAAAATTTTTAAAAACTAATTTATATGTTTAAAAATTATTTCATTAAATCACTATAAAATATTAATTCAATGTTCTAAGACCCGAAAATTTACCTTTCTCGAATGATAAAATCGTAATTATGTAAAATCTAAAAATTTCTAGATCTCTGATGATCTAAATGGATTTCACCGTTGGAATCGCCTCGCGAAATCTAGCTACCACGTCAATTTCATCAAATTCCAAGACGTCTGACCAAGATCGCTAGAGTAATCCGAGCATCAAAATGTGAAAACGACATGTGATGTGACAAAGTCACTGTTCACGTGACTCGCTGCACACGCCGTACGAAAGCAGAGCAGATGACTTAAACGAATCTTTCTTGCATCGGTTTCACGCGGTCAAAATATGTTAGCTTTAACATCGCTAATTAAATTGGAGCTTAATGATAAAGACAAACTTGAAATAGTGTTGTCTTCCATTTTGAAGAGCAAAAGGGGCAGTGCATGACGGGAGAGAGAGGCGCAGAGTTAGGTTTTTTGAATTTTAAAGAGAGAGCGCAACCTTCTCTCTGTGATTCCTAATGATCGACCGTCTGATTCTTCGGGGCCAAGAAGCAAAGTGGTTCATCGCAAATGAGGGCTTCACGTGGTACCTATTAGGAGTTTCGACACAAACTTCATGGCGTAGGGTTTTATTCTACTCTGCTTTACTCTCTTTGTTTAAGTAAGCTTAATGGTTGAGTTGGTTTGAGGCCTTGAA